>CAWUFW010026068.1:0-37209 GCA_963921515.1 Calotriton arnoldi | reverse complement strand
TGTACTTTAGTAATGCTGTCTCGCCTGGCCTGTTGTGAGGGCTGCTTAGTCCGTTCCAGTGCTTGCTCTATTGTTGTAATGTCATGGGCCGTCTGTAGTGTGTAGATACAAACGTCCCATATCAGGTCTTGCCACTGGCTTATTGTTAGAAGTTCGTCTGCTGATGTGTCTTGGAATCGCTGCAGCCATGCGCGATCTATTAATTTAGGCGGCGTTATGGCTCTGCTTACGCATTGAGCCAGCAGCTGTCTTTTCTTATCAGAATATTTGCTGGCAGCGTGGACAGCTTCTGTCCTCATTAGTTGTAAGACGGCACTGTCTTGGACGGTGTCCAAATCTATTTTAGTAGCCTCTTCATTGAGAAGCCTGTGTAGTAAAGCTATAGCAGCTGTCTGCTGTTCTTCAGTTAGCTCAGTGGGTAGTGGCAGGGGAGCGGAGGGTGAAGTGTCATCGTCAGTTTTTGGGACAGGAGTTTGTTGTGCTCCTCTCATTCGTCCCATCAAGAGATCCTCAAGTAGTGAGTCCTCTTCTCCCCCTCCCTCCTTACCTCCCTTTGTAACAGGGATGCATGGGTACACCCCCACCACATCCATTTGCACTTTCCTCCAATTCTCATTTAGCTTCCGTTTTGCCATCTCATTTAGCATTCTGTTCTTAACGTTTAACAATTCCTTGTGGACCTTCGATTTCACGTCATTAGTTGCGCGCATGTCGCGCAGGACCAAATCCCACTGAAAAAACGATTCCCACTCGGCCGGCCTTATCTTCTTGCCTTTTAATGTCAACATTTGTCTCAAATATGACAACTTATTTATGTCGTACGTCCCCTGACACGGAAATTGTAAGTCCGGTCTCCTAGCTGTCAGGTCATGCCATTTATGTATAAATAGTATGGAACTTAGTCCTTGGCGTAAGGCCACATTGTATGCTGGGGAGTCTTTTGGAGGAGCTGGCTGACTGCTGTCTAAGTTATTTTTACTTAGAGGGTTTCCCATGGTGAGAGATGAGAGTGTGGAAGTGTGCAACGTGCAAGCGCTAACCTTCTTTGCTTTGCGACGACAGTTCAGATATACCAGACAGATGGAGGGTGGGGTGTCGCGCTATACTGTAAACAGACAACACAATGGGTGGACGAACGTTATCATGTGCTTTTAAGCCAGACCCCAGCTTTTGCAGCAGCAGAGGAAGCCGTTCATCAGGCAGACAGACAGTGCAATCGGTACTAGTTCACCAAAGCATTCACAAGTAGGAAAGAGAAATTGTCCTGGGTGCTTTGTAGCATTACTGGCGCGCCATGGACAGAACAAAAGATGACAGGAAAGTATTTGAAAGAAAGATTAGTGTTTCCGTCTCCTTGCGATCTCCCGTGATCCCCTAATGGGGTGGGAGGGGCGGCTAGACGGAATTGAAGGCCTTATGGTCGGTGCCAAGAGGTCCAGTCATTCAAATAAACAGTGCAGAAGTGGTGAACTCTTCGTGCAGTTCAGACAAACACATAAAACAAATAAACAAGTTCTGGCGTCCCTGCGCCGCAGCGCTGTATGGTAGCGTGTGTGTAGTGTCTGTGTGCAGTGTTATTATACTAATCCCAGAAGAGTAAGAGAGGAAATAGGAACAATATTATTGGAATGTTAAAGGACATAAGGAACAAAACGCAAATAGGAGGTATTGTACAGTATAGGACAAATATTAATAAGTCAGTCAGCCAGTTCATTTTAGGGGAGCAGTAGTAAGGGCCATCTTATACGTTAATAAGTAGTATTCGAGGGGTACCAAGTACGTTGTCAGGAAGTCTAACAGCGTTGAATGTCAGTCATGTAGCGTCACAATACCCAAAAGAAAAAATGACAACCTGACAAGTACTGACAGCTCCCTTTAACCCTAACCGTATTTAACCACCATGTATGAGAGGCATATGACAAGAACACAATAGAAAAATGCAATGAAACCAACAATTATGGACAATAGAACCGCTGATACTCCCTCCTCTTTGTGCCTAGGAGTGCCCCTAGGCACAGCCGGGAGCCACCTGGGGCGCCTGGGGGAAGGCAGCCAGCGGCGTTGGGGTGCGTTGGCTGCACCCAAGCCTGTGTGCATGAAAGCCGATAAATTTGGCCAGCGGTCGCGTGGAGAGTTAGCTGGACCTGACTCTGAGTTCATCAAAACTGAATATATGTCGACCTGAAAACTTGTTGCAACCTTAAGGAGCAGCCCACGTGGCTACAAATCCCATGATATCGTCCCTGCACACGAACTGTGTGCAGCCACAGGGGTGCATTTACCGCCACCACCTGTACCTGGGGAGCAAAACTGCCACAGCTCTAAAACGAGGGGCTACCTGCTACAACCCAACCTGGAGGATGGAAAATCCTCAATCAAGACTCAGCGGTGTATGCTGAGTCTGGCAAAGCGTACCGACCTCAGCCCTAGTCAACGGGAAGCAGCTGTCACTGTCCTCCACCCCCATCGGCCGGGGACTCTCCGCAGGCAAGACATAGGGGTGCAGAAGTTCGCCCTCCTTGGTACGCCGGCAGTCAGGAGCTGCTTAGCACCAGGGAGTCACTGCGTACAGGAACGTGCGGATGTGCACCGTCACCGGCCAGGAGGGGTGGACACCAGGACCAGACACTGAAATGTAGAGCAAAAATGCATATTAGAATATTAAGGCAGAGATCGGCCGCAATGTCAGAGGTCAAGAGCCACAAACGGCGCAGGAGAGAAGGCACGGCCAGCACCAAGGAGCGTACGCCAACCTTAAGCAGACGTACAGTCCTCAACAGAATGGTGACAGGCAAAGAAATATACAATCAGAGCCACGATAAGGGCACATAAAAAAGCTAGAAGAACGGCCGATATGACAGCCATTGCAGCTGGAAATGTGCTAGAGATTGAGACATCGCCTGGACACAAGCCCGGAGTTCTTGGCACCAGAAAAGCAAAGAAGGAAACAAAGCCATACAAAGGTGCTGAGAGAGAGAGAAGGCAAAAACAACAGTTGATGGACAGAATGCAGAACAATGTCATACATTCACCCCAGTACAGAGATCTGGGCCTAAATCCATCGTTTTTTGCTCACCGTGCCATTCCAGTTTGAACCCAGCCATATGCAAATCAGTCTTGACCCTGTGCCTCATGGGAACAGTCCAGCCCGAACTGCCAAGCCAGGTCCTCCCTGGACTGGAAACAAGCATCCTAGGACCGGTTTCGGGGTTTCACCCCTCTTCAGCCAGGATAGCTTGATTCCAGTGGCATGGAGAGCACGGGACCCACGTCTGGGCATACCCGTCCCACTCGGGGTGACAAATGCAAAAACAACAGTTGATGGACAGAATGCAGAACAATGTCATACATTCACCCCAGTACAGAGATCTGGGCCTAAATCCATCGTTTTTGCTCACCATGCCATTCCAGTTTGAACCCAGCCATATGCAAATCAGTCTTGACCCTGTGCCTCATGGGAACAGTCCAGCCCGAACTGCCAAGCCAGGTCCTCCCTGGACTGGAAACAAGCATCCTAGGACCGGTTTCGGGGTTTCACCCCTCTTCAGCCAGGATAGCTTGATTCCAGTGGCATGGAGAGCACGGGACCCACGTCTGGGCATACCCGTCCCACTCGGGGTGACAAATGCAAAAACAACAGTTGATGGACAGAATGCAGAACAATGTCATACATTCACCCCAGTACAGAGATCTGGGCCTAAATCCATCGTTTTTTGCTCACCATGCCATTCCAGTTTGAACCCAGCCATATGCAAATCAGTCTTGACCCTGTGCCTCATGGGAACAGTCCAGCCCGAACTGCCAAGCCAGGTCCTCCCTGGACTGGAAACAAGCATCCTAGGACCGGTTTCGGGGTTTCACCCTCTTCAGCCAGGATAGCTTGATTCCAGTGGCATGGAGAGCACGGGACCCACGTCTGGGCATACCCGTCCCACTCGGGGTGACAAATGCAAAAACAACAGTTGATGGACAGAATGCAGAAGAATGTCATACATTCACCCCAGTACAGAGATCTGGGCCTAAATCCATCGTTTTTTGCTCACCATGCCATTCCAGTTTGAACCCAGCCATATGCAAATCAGTCTTGACCCTGTGCCTCATGGGAACAGTCCAGCCCGAACTGCCAAGCCAGGTCCTCCCTGGACTGGAAACAAGCATCCTAGGACCGGTTTCGGGGTTTCACCCTCTTCAGCCAGGATAGCTTGATTCCAGTGGCATGGAGAGCACGGGACCCACGTCTGGGCATACCCGTCCCACTCGGGGTGACAAATGCAAAAACAACAGTTGATGGACAGAATGCAGAACAATGTCATACATTCACCCCAGTACAGAGATCTGGGCCTAAATCCATCGTTTTTGCTCACCATGCCATTCCAGTTTGAACCCAGCCATATGCAAATCAGTCTTGACCCTGTGCCTCATGGGAACAGTCCAGCCCGAACTGCCAAGCCAGGTCCTCCCTGGACTGGAAACAAGCATCCTAGGACCGGTTTCGGGTTTCACCCCTCTTCAGCCAGGATAGCTTGATTCCAGTGGCATGGAGAGCACGGGACCCACGTCTGGGCATACCCGTCCCACTCGGGTGACAAATGCAAAAACAACAGTTGATGGACAGAATACAGAAGAATGTCATACATTCACCCCAGTACAGAGATCTGGGCCTAAATCCATCGCTTTTTTGCTCACCATGCCATTCCAGTTTGAACCCAGCCATATGCAAATCAGTCTTGACCCTGTGCCTCATGGGAACAGTCCAGCCCGAACTGCCAAGCCAGGTCCTCCCTGGACTGGAAACAAGCATCCTAGGACCGGTTTCGGGGTTTCACCCCTCTTCAGCCAGGATAGCTTGATTCCAGTGGCATGGAGAGCACGGGACCCATGTCTGGGCATACCCGTCCCACTCGGGGTGACAAATGCAAAAACAACAGTTGATGGACAGAATGCAGAACAATGTCATACATTCACCCCAGTACAGAGATCTGGGCCTAAATCCATCGTTTTTGCTCACCATGCCATTCCAGTTTGAACCCAGCCATATGCAAATCAGTCTTGACCCTGTGCCTCATGGGAACAGTCCAGCCCGAACTGCCAAGCCAGGTCCTCCCTGGACTGGAAACAAGCATCCTAGGACCGGTTTCGGGGTTTCACCCCTCTTCAGCCAGGATAGCTTGATTCCAGTGGCATGGAGAGCACGGGACCCACGTCTGGGCATACCCGTCCCACTCGGGGTGACAAATGCAAAAACAACAGTTGATGGACAGAATGCAGAACAATGTCATACATTCACCCCAGTACAGAGATCTGGGCCTAAATCCATCGTTTTTTTGCTCACCATGCCATTCCAGTTTGAACCCAGCCATATGCAAATCATTCTTGACCCTGTGCCTCATGGGAACAGTCCAGCCCGAACTGCCAAGCCAGGTCCTCCCTGGACTGGAAACAAGCATCCTAGGACCGGTTTCGGGGTTTCACCCCTCTTCAGCCAGGATAGCTTGATTCCAGTGGCATGGAGAGCACGGGACCCACGTCTGGGCATACCTGTCCCACTCGGGGTGACAAATGCAAAAACAACAGTTGATGGACAGAATGCAGAACAATGTCATACATTCACCCCAGTACAGAGATCTGGGCCTAAATCCATCGTTTTTTGCTCACCATGCCATTCCAGTTTGAACCCAGCCATATGCAAATCAGTCTTGACCCTGTGCCTCATGGGAACAGTCCAGCCCGAACTGCCAAGCCAGGTCCTCCCTGGACTGGAAACAAGCATCCTAGGACCGGTTTCGGGGTTTCACCCCTCTTCAGCCAGGATAGCTTGATTCCAGTGGCATGGAGAGCACGGGACCCACGTCTGGGCATACCCGTCCCACTCGGGGTGACAAATGCAAAAACAACAGTTGATGGACAGAATGCAGAAAAATGTCATACATTCACACCAGTACAGAGATCTGGGCCTAAATCCATCGTTTTTTGCTCACCATGCCATTCCAGTTTGAACCCAGCCATATGAAAATCAGTCTTGACCCTGTGCCTCATGGGAACAGTCCAGCCCGAATTGCCAAGCCAGGTCCTCCCTGGACTGGAAACAAGCATCCTAGGACCGGTTTCGGGGTTTCACCCTCTTCAGCCAGGATAGCTTGATTCCAGTGGCATGGAGAGCACGGGACCCACGTCTGGGCATACCCGTCCCACTCGGGTGACAAATGCAAAAACAACAGTTGATGGACAGAATGCAGAACAATGTCATACATTCACCCCAGTACAGAGATCTGGGCCTAAATCCATCGTTTTTTTGCTCACCATGCCATTCCAGTTTGAACTTAGCCATATGCAAATCATTCTTGACCCTGTGCCTCATGGGAACAGTCCAGCCCAAACTGCCAAGCCAGGTCCTCCCTGGACTGGAAACAAGCATCCTAGGACCGGTTTCGGGGTTTCACCCCTCTTCAGCCAGGATAGCTTGATTCCAGTGGCATGGAGAGCACGGGACCCACGTCTGGGCATACCCGTCCCACTCGGGGTGACAAATGCAAAAACAACAGTTGATGGACAGAATGCAGAACAATGTCATACATTCACCCCAGTACAGAGATCTGGGCCTAAATCCATCGTTTTTTTGCTCACCATGCCATTCCAGTTTGAACCCAGCCATATGCAAATCAGTCTTGACCCTGTGCCTCATGGGAACAGTCCAGCCCGAACTGCCAAGCCAGGTCCTCCCTGGACTGGAAACAAGCATCCTAGGACCGGTTTTGGGGTTTCACCCCTCTTCAGCCAGGATAGCTTGATTCCAGTGGCATGGAGAGCACGGGATCCACGTCTGGGCATACCCGTCCCACTCGGGGTGACAAATGCAAAAACAACAGTTGATGGACAGAATGCAGAACAATGTCATACATTCACCCCAGTACAGAGATCTGGGCCTAAATCCATCGTTTTTTGCTCACCATGCCATTCCAGTTTGAACCCAGCCATATGCAAATCAGTCTTGACCCTGTGCCTCATGGGAACAGTCCAGCCCGAACTGCCAAGCCAGGTCCTCCCTGGACTGGAAACAAGCATCCTAGGACCGGTTTCGGGGTTTCACCCCTCTTCAGCCAGGATAGCTTGATTCCAGTGGCATGGAGAGCACGGGACCCACGTCTGGGCATACCCGTCCCACTCGGGGTGACAAATGCAAAAACAACAGTTGATGGACAGAATGCAGAACAATGTCATACATTCACCCCAGTACAGAGATCTGGGCCTAAATCCATCGTTTTTGCTCACCATGCCATTCCAGTTTGAACCCAGCCATATGCAAATCAGTCTTGACCCTGTGCCTCATGGGAACAGTCCAGCCCGAACTGCCAAGCCAGGTCCTCCCTGGACTGGAAACAAGCATCCTAGGACCGGTTTCGGGGTTTCACCCCTCTTCAGCCAGGATAGCTTGATTCCAGTGGCATGGAGAGCACGGGACCCACGTCTGGGCATACCCGTCCCACTCGGGGTGACAAATGCAAAAACAACAGTTGATGGACAGAATGCAGAAGAATGTCATACATTCACCCCAGTACAGAGATCTGGGCCTAAATCGATCGTTTTTTGCTCACCATGCCATTCCAGTTTGAACCCAGCCATATGCAAATCAGTCTTGACCCTGTGCCTCATGGGAACAGTCCAGCCCGAACTGCCAAGCCAGGTCCTCCCTGGACTGGAAACAAGCATCCTAGGACCGGTTTCGGGGTTTCACCCTCTTCAGCCAGGATAGCTTGATTCCAGTGGCATGGAGAGCACGGGACCCACGTCTGGGCATACCCGTCCCACTCGGGGTGACAAATGCAAAAACAACAGTTGATGGACAGAATGCAGAACAATGTCATACATTCACCCCAGTACAGAGATCTGGGCCTAAATCCATCGTTTTTTGCTCACCATGCCATTCCAGTTTGAACCCAGCCATATGCAAATCAGTCTTGACCCTGTGCCTCATGGGAACAGTCCAGCCCGAACTGCCAAGCCAGGTCCTCCCTGGACTGGAAACAAGCATCCTAGGACCGGTTTCGGGGTTTCACCCTCTTCAGCCAGGATAGCTTGATTCCAGTGGCATGGAGAGCACGGGACCCACGTCTGGGCATACCCGTCCCACTCGGGGTGACAAATGCAAAAACAACAGTTGATGGACAGAATGCAGAACAATGTCATACATTCACCCCAGTACAGAGATCTGGGCCTAAATCCATCGTTTTTGCTCACCATGCCATTCCAGTTTGAACCCAGCCATATGCAAATCAGTCTTGACCCTGTGCCTCATGGGAACAGTCCAGCCCGAACTGCCAAGCCAGGTCCTCCCTGGACTGGAAACAAGCATCCTAGGACCGGTTTTGGGGTTTCACCCCTCTTCAGCCAGGATAGCTTGATTCCAGTGGCATGGAGAGCACGGGATCCACGTCTGGGCATACCCGTCCCACTCGGGGTGACAAATGCAAAAACAACAGTTGATGGACAGAATGCAGAACAATGTCATACATTCACCCCAGTACAGAGATCTGGGCCTAAATCCATCGTTTTTTGCTCACCATGCCATTCCAGTTTGAACCCAGCCATATGCAAATCAGTCTTGACCCTGTGCCTCATGGGAACAGTCCAGCCCGAACTGCCAAGCCAGGTCCTCCCTGGACTGGAAACAAGCATCCTAGGACCGGTTTCGGGGTTTCACCCCTCTTCAGCCAGGATAGCTTGATTCCAGTGGCATGGAGAGCACGGGACCCACGTCTGGGCATACCCGTCCCACTCGGGGTGACAAATGCAAAACAACAGTTGATGGACAGAATGCAGAACAATGTCATACATTCACCCCAGTACAGAGATCTGGGCCTAAATCCATCGTTTTTTGCTCACCATGCCATTCCAGTTTGAACCCAGCCATATGCAAATCAGTCTTGACCCTGTGCCTCATGGGAACAGTCCAGCCCGAACTGCCAAGCCAGGTCCTCCCTGGACTGGAAACAAGCATCCTAGGACCGGTTTCGGGGTTTCACCCCTCTTCAGCCAGGATAGCTTGATTCCAGTGGCATGGAGAGCACGGGACCCACGTCTGGGCATACCCGTCCCACTCGGGGTGACAAATGCAAAAACAACAGTTGATGGACAGAATGCAGAAGAATGTCATACATTCACCCCAGTACAGAGATATGGGCCTAAATACATCGTTTTTTTGCTCACCATGCCATTCCAGTTTGAACCCAGCCATATGCAAATCAGTCTTGACCCTGTGCCTCATGGGAACAGTCCAGCCCGAACTGCCAAGCCAGGTCCTCCCTGGACTGGAAACAAGCATCCTAGGACCGGTTTCGGGGTTTCACCCCTCTTCAGCCAGGATAGCTTGATTCCAGTGGCATGGAGAGCACGGGACCCACGTCAGGGCATACCCGTCCCACTCGGGGTGACAAATGCAAAAACAACAGTTGATGGACAGAATGCAGAACAATGTCATACATTCACCCCAGTACAGAGATCTGGGCCTAAATCCATCGTTTTTTGCTCACCATGCCATTCCAGTTTGAACCCAGCCATATGCAAATCAGTCTTGACCCTGTGCCTCATGGGAACAGTCCAGCCCGAACTGCCAAGCCAGGTCCTCCCTGGACTGGAAACAAGCATCCTAGGACCGGTTTCGGGGTTTCACCCCTCTTCAGCCAGGATAGCTTGATTCCAGTGGCATGGAGAGCACGGGACCCACGTCTGGGCATACCCGTCCCACTCGGGGTGACAAATGCAAAAACAACAGTTGATGGACAGAATGCAGAACAATGTCATACATTCACCCCAGTACAGAGATCTGGGCCTAAATCCATCGTTTTTTGCTCACCATGCCATTCCAGTTTGAACCCAGCCATATGCAAATCAGTCTTGACCCTGTGCCTCATGGGAACAGTCCAGCCCGAACTGCCAAGCCAGGTCCTCCCTGGACTGGAAACAATCTTCCTAGGACCGGTTTCGGGGTTTCACCCCTCTTCAGCCAGGATAGCTTGATTCCAGTGGCATGGAGAGCACGGGACCCACGTCTGGACATACCTGTCCCACTCGGGGTGACAAATGCAAAAACAACAGTTGATGGACAGAATGCAGAACAATGTCATACATTCACCCCAGTACAGAGATCTGGGCCTAAATCCATCGTTTTTTTGCTCACCATGCCATTCCAGTTTGAACCCAGCCATATGCAAATCAGTCTTGACCCTGTGCCTCATGGGAACAGTCCAGCCCGAACTGCCAAGCCAGGTCCTCCCTGGACTGGAAACAAGCATCCTAGGACCGGTTTCGGGGTTTCACCCCTCTTCAGCCAGGATAGCTTGATTCCAGTGGCATGGAGAGCACGGGACCCACGTCTGGGCATACCCGTCCCACTCGGGGTGACAAATGCAAAAACAACAGTTGATGGACAGAATGCAGAAGAATGTCATACATTCACCCCAGTACAGAGATATGGGCCTAAATACATCGTTTTTTTGCTCACCATGCCATTCCAGTTTGAACCAAGCCATATGCAAATCAGTCTTGACCCTGTGCCTCATGGGAACAGTCCAGCCCGAACTGCCAAGCCAGGTCCTCCCTGGACTGGAAACAAGCATCCTAGGACCGGTTTCGGGGTTTCACCCCTCTTCAGCCAGGATAGCTTGATTCCAGTGGCATGGAGAGCACGGGACCCACGTCTGGGCATACCCGTCCCACTCGGGGTGACAAATGCAAAAACAACAGTTGATGGACAGAATGCAGAACAATGTCATACATTCACCCCAGTACAGAGATCTGGGCCTAAATCCATAGTTTTTTGCTCACCATGCCATTCCAGTTTGAACCCAGCCATATGCAAATCAGTCTTGACCCTGTGCCTCATGGGAACAGTCCAGCCCGAACTGCCAAGCCAGGTCCTCCCTGGACTGGAAACAAGCATCCTAGGACCGGTTTCGGGGTTTCACCCCTCTTCAGCCAGGATAGCTTGATTCCAGTGGCATGGAGA
The DNA here is from genome assembly GCA_963921515.1 of Calotriton arnoldi. NCBI lineage: Eukaryota > Metazoa > Chordata > Amphibia > Caudata > Salamandridae > Calotriton > Calotriton arnoldi. The sequence continues at coordinate 26,207 of CAWUFW010026068.1, read as the reverse complement.
GCACAGGACCCACGTCTGGGCATACCCGTCCCACTCGGGGTGACAAATGCAAAAACAACAGTTGATGGACAGAATGCAGAACAATGTCATACATTCACCCCAGTACAGAGATCTGGGCCTAAATCCATCGTTTTTGCTCACCATGCCATTCCAGTTTGAACCCAGCCATATGCAAATCAGTCTTGACCCTGTGCCTCATGGGAACAGTCCAGCCCGAACTGCCAAGCCAGGTCCTCCCTGGACTGGAAACAATCTTCCTAGGACCGGTTTCGGGGTTTCACCCCTCTTCAGCCAGGATAGCTTGATTCCAGTGGCATGGAGAGCACGGGACCCACGTCTGGGCATACCCGTCCCACTCGGGGTGACAAATGCAAAAACAACAGTTGATGGACAGAATGCAGAACAATGTCATACATTCACCCCAGTACAGAGATCTGGGCCTAAATCCATCGTTTTTTGCTCACCATGCCATTCCAGTTTGAACCCAGCCATATGCAAATCAGTCTTGACCCTGTGCCTCATGGGAACAGTCCAGCCCGAACTGCCAAGCCAGGTCCTCCCTGGACTGGAAACAAGCATCCTAGGACCGGTTTCGGGGTTTCACCCCTCTTCAGCCAGGATAGCTTGATTCCAGTGGCATGGAGAGCACGGGACCCACGTCTGGGCATACCCGTCCCACTCGGGGTGACAAATGCAAAAACAACAGTTGATGGACAGAATGCAGAAGAATGTCATACATTCACCCCAGTACAGAGATATGGGCCTAAATACATCGTTTTTGCTCACCATGCCATTCCAGTTTGAACCCAGCCATATGCAAATCAGTCTTGAGCCTGTGGCTCATGGGAACAGTCCAGCCCGAACTGCCAAGCCAGGTCCTCCCTGGACTGGAAACAAGCATCCTAGGACCGGTTTCGGGGTTTCACCCCTCTTCAGCCAGGATAGCTTGATTCCAGTGGCATGGAGAGCACGGGACCCACGTCTGGGCATACCCGTCCCACTCGGGGTGACAAATGCAAAAACAACAGTTGATGGACAGAATGCAGAACAATGTCATACATTCACCCCAGTACAGAGATCTGGGCCTAAATCCATAGTTTTTTGCTCACCATGCCATTCCAGTTTGAACCCAGCCATATGCAAATCAGTCTTGACCCTGTGCCTCATCGGAACAGTCCAGCCCGAACTGCCAAGCCAGGTCCTCCCTGGACTGGAAACAAGCATCCTAGGACCGGTTTCGGGGTTTCACCCCTCTTCAGCCAGGATAGCTTGATTCCAGTGGCATGGAGAGCACGGGACCCACGTCTGGGCATACCCGTCCCACTCGGGGTGACAAATGCAAAAACAACAGTTGATGGACAGAATGCAGAACAATGTCATACATTCACCCCAGTACAGAGATCTGGGCCTAAATCCATCGTTTTTTGCTCACCATGCCGTTCCAGTTTGAACCCAGCCATATGCAAATCAGTCTTGACCCTGTGCCTCATGGGAACAGTCCAGCCCGAACTGCCAAGCCAGGTCCTCCCTGGACTGGAAACAATCTTCCTAGGACCGGTTTCGGGGTTTCACCCCTCTTCAGCCAGGATAGCTTGATTCCAGTGGCATGGAGAGCACGGGACCCACGTCTGGGCATACCCGTCCCACTCGGGGTGACAAATGCAAAAACAACAGTTGATGGACAGAATGCAGAACAATGTCATACATTCACCCCAGTACAGAGATCTGGGCCTAAATCCATCGTTTTTTGCTCACCATGCCATTCCAGTTTGAACCCAGCCATATGCAAATCAGTCTTGACCCTGTGCCTCATGGGAACAGTCCAGCCCGAACTGCCAAGCCAGGTCCTCCCTGGACTGGAAACAAGCATCCTAGGACCGGTTTCGGGGTTTCACCCTCTTCAGCCAGGATAGCTTGATTCCAGTGGCATGGAGAGCACGGGACCCACGTCTGGGCATACCCGTCCCACTCGGGGTGACAAATGCAAAAACAACAGTTGATGGACAGAACTCAGAACAATGTCATACATTCACCCCAGTACAGAGATCTGGGCCTAAATCCATCGTTTTTTGCTCACCATGCCATTCCAGTTTGAACCCAGCCATATGCAAATCAGTCTTGACCCTGTGCCTCATGGGAACAGTCCAGCCCGAACTGCCAAGCCAGGTCCTCCCTGGACTGGAAACAAGCATCCTAGGACCGGTTTCGGCGTTTCACCCCTCTTCAGCCAGGATAGCTTGATTCCAGTGGCATGGAGAGCACGGGACCCACGTCTGGGCATACCCGTCCCACTCGGGGTGACAAATGCAAAAACAACAGTTGATGGACAGAATGCAGAACAATGTCATACATTCACCCCTCAGTCTTGACCCTGTGCCTCATGGGAACAGTCCAGCCCGAACTGCCAAGCCAGGTCCTCCCTGGACTGGAAACAAGCATCCTAGGACCGGTTTCGGGGTTTCACCCCTCTTCAGCCAGGATAGCTTGATTCCAGTGGCATGGAGAGCACAGGACCCACATCTGGGCATACCCGTCCCACTCGGGGTGACAAATGCAAAAACAACAGTTGATGGACAGAATGCAGAACAATGTCATACATTCACCCCAGTACAGAGATCTGGGCCTAAATCCATCGTTTTTTGCTCACCATGCCATTCCAGTTTGAACCCAGCCATATGCAAATCAGTCTTGACCCTGTGCCTCATGGGAACAGTCCAGCCCGAACTGCCAAGCCAGGTCCTCCCTGGACTGGAAACAAGCATCCTAGGACCGGTTTCGGGGTTTCACCCCTCTTCAGCCAGGATAGCTTGATTCCATGGCATGGAGAGCAAGGGACCCACGTCTGGGCATACCCGTCCCACTCGGGGTGACAAATGCAAAAACAACAGTTGATGGACAGAATGCAGAACAATGTCATACATTCACCCCAGTACAGAGATCTGGGCCTAAATCCATAGTTTTTTTGCTCACCATGCCATTCCAGTTTGAACCCAGCCATATGCAAATCAGTCTTGACCCTGTGCCTCATGGGAACAGTCCAGCCCGAAATGCCAAACCAGCTCCTCCCTGGACTGGAAACAAGCATCCTAGGACCGGTTTCGGGGTTTCACCCCTCTTCAGCCAGGATAGCTTGATTCCAGTGGCATGGAGAGCACGGGACCCACGTCTGGGTATACCCGTCCCACTCGGGGTGACAAATGCAAAAACAACAGTTGATGGACAGAATGCAGAACAATGTCATACATTCACCCCAGTACAGAGATCTGGGCCTAAATCCATCGTTTTTTGCTCACCATGCCATTCCAGTTTGAACCCAGCCATATGCAAATCAGTCTTGACCCTGTGCCTCATGGGAACAGTCCAGCCCGAACTGCCAAGCCAGGTCCTCCCTGGACTGGAAACAAGCATCCTAGGACCGGTTTCGGGGTTTCACCCCTCTTCAGCCAGGATAGCTTGATTCCAGTGGCATTGAGAGCACGGGACCCACGTCTGGGCATACCCGTCCCACTCGGGGTGACAAATGCAAAAACAACAGTTGATGGACAGAATGCAGAACAATGTCATACATTCACCCCAGTACAGAGATCTGGGCCTAAATCCATCGTTTTTTGCTCACCATGCCATTCCAGTTTGAACCCAGCCATATGCAAATCAGTCTTGACCCTGTGCCTCATGGGAACAGTCCAGCCCGAACTGCCAAGCCAGGTCCTCCCTGGACTGGAAACAATCTTCCTAGGACCGGTTTCGGGGTTTCACCCCTCTTCAGCCAGGATAGCTTGATTCCAGTGGCATGGAGAGCACGGGACCCACGTCTGGGCATACCCGTCCCACTCGGGTGACAAATGCAAAAACAACAGTTGATGGACAGAATGCAGAACAATGTCATACATTCACCCCAGTACAGAGATCTGGGCCTAAATCCATCGTTTTTTTGCTCACCATGCCATTCCAGTTTGAACCCAGCCATATGCAAATCAGTCTTGACCCTGTGCCTCATGGGAACAGTCCAGCCCGAACTGCCAAGCCAGGTCCTCCCTGGACTGGAAACAAGCATCCTAGGACAGGTTTCGGGGTTTCACCCCTCTTCAGCCAGGATAGCTTGATTCCAGTGGCATGGAGAGCACGGGACCCACGTCTGGGTATACCCGTCCCACTCGGGGTGACAAATGCAAAAACAACAGTTGATGGACAGAATGCAGAACAATGTCATACATTCATCCCAGTAGAGATCTGGGCCTAAATCCATCGTTTTTTGCTCACCATGCCATTCCAGTTTGAACCCAGCCATATGCAAATCAGTCTTGACCCTGTGCCTCATGGGAACAGTCCAGCCCGAACTGCCAAGCCAGGTCCTCCCTGGACTGGAAACAAGCATCCTAGGACCGGTTTCGGGGTTTCACCCCTCTTCAGCCAGGATAGCTTGATTCCATGGCATGGAGAGCAAGGGACCCACGTCTGGGCATACCCGTCCCACTCGGGGTGACAAATGCAAAAACAACAGTTGATGGACAGAATGCAGAACAATGTCATACATTCACCCCAGTACAGAGATCTGGGCCTAAATCCATTGTTTTTTGCTCACCATGCCATTCCAGTTTGAACCCAGCCATATGCAAATCAGTCTTGACCCTGTGCCTCATGGGAACAGTCCAGCCCGAACTGCCAAGCCAGGTCCTCCCTGGACTGGAAACAAGCATCCTAGGACCGGTTTCGGGGTTTCACCCCTCTTCAGCCAGGATAGCTTGATTCCAGTGGCATGGAGAGCACGGGACCCACGTCTTGGCATACCCGTCCCACTCGGGTGACAAATGCAAAAACAACAGTTGATGGACAGAATGCAGAACAATGTCATACATTCACCCCAGTACAGAGATCTGGGCCTAAATCCATCGTTTTTTGCTCACCATGCCATTCCAGTTTGAACACAGCCATATGCAAATCAGTCTTGACCCTGTGCCTCATGGGAACAGTCCAGCCCGAACTGCCAAGCCAGGTCCTCCCTGGACTGGAAACAAGCATCCTAGGACCGGTTTCGGGGTTTCACCCCTCTTCAGCCAGGATAGCTTGATTCCAGTGGCATGGAGAGCACGGGACCCACGTCTGGGCATACCCGTCCCACTCGGGGTGACAAATGCAAAAACAACAGTTGATGGACAGAATGCAGAACAATGTCATACATTCACCCCAGTACAGAGATCTGGGCCTAAATCCATCGTTTTTTGCTCACCATGCCATTCCAGTTTGAACCCAGCCATATGCAAATCAGTCTTGACCCTGTGCCTCATGGGAACAGTCCAGCCCGAACTGCCAAGCCAGGTCCTCCCTGGACTGGAAACAATCTTCCTAGGACCGGTTTCGGGGTTTCACCCCTCTTCAGCCAGGATAGCTTGATTCCAGTGGCATGGAGAGCACGGGACCCACGTCTGGGCATACCCGTCCCACTCGGGTGACAAATGCAAAAACAACAGTTGATGGACAGAATGCAGAACAATGTCATACATTCACCCCAGTACAGAGATCTGGGCTTAAATCCATTGTTTTTTTGCTCACCATGCCATTCCAGTTTGAACCCAGCCATATGCAAATCAGTCTTGACCCTGTGGCTCATGGGAACAGTCCAGCCCGAACTGCCAAGCCAGGTCCTCCCTGGACTGGAAACAAGCATCCTAGGACCGGTTTCGGGGTTTCACCCCTCTTCAGCCAGGATAGCTTGATTCCAGTGGCATGGAGAGCACGGGACCCACGTCTGGGCATACCCGTCCCACTCGGGGTGACAAATGCAAAAACAACAGTTGATGGACAGAATGCAGAACAATGTCATACATTCACCCCAGTACAGAGATCTGGGCCTAAATCCATCGTTTTTTGCTCACCATGCCATTCCAGTTTGAACCCAGCCATATGCAAATCAGTCTTGACCCTGTGCCTCATGGGAACAGTCCAGCCCGAACTGCCAAGCCAGGTCCTCCCTGGACTGGAAACAAGCATCCTAGGACCGGTTTCGGGGTTTCACCCCTCTTCAGCCAGGATAGCTTGATTCCAGTGGCATGGAGAGCACGGGACCAACGTCTGGGCATACCCGTCCCACTCGGGGTGACAAATGCAAAAACAATAGTTGATGGACAGAATGCATAACAATGTCATACATTCACCCCAGTACAGAGATCTGGGCCTAAATCCATCGTTTTTTGCTCACCATGCCATTCCAGTTTGAACCCAGCCATATGCAAATCAGTCTTGACCCTGTGCCTCATGGGAACAGTCCAGCCCGAACTGCCAAGCCAGGTCCTCCCTGGACTGGAAACAAGCATCCTAGGACCGGTTTCGGGGTTTCACCCCTCTTCAGCCAGGATAGCTTGATTCCAGTGGCATGGAGAGCACGGGACCCACGTCTGGGCATACCCGTCCCACTCGGGGTGACAAATGCAAAAACAACAGTTGATGGACAGAATGCAGAACAATGTCATACATTCACCCCAGTACAGAGATCTGGGCCTAAATCCATCGTTTTTTGCTCACCATGCCATTCCAGTTTGAACCCAGCCATATGCAAATCAGTCTTGACCCTGTGCCTCATGGGAACAGTCCAGCCCGAACTGCCAAGCCAGGTCCTCCCTGGACTGGAAACAAGCATCCTAGGACCGGTTTCGGGTTTCACCCCTCTTCAGCCAGGATAGCTTGATTCCAGTGGCATGGAGAGCACGGGACCCACGTCTGGGCATACCCGTCCCACTCGGGGTGACAAATGCAAAAACAACAGTTGATGGACAGAATGCAGAACAATGTCATACATTCACCCCAGTACAGAGATCTGGGCCTAAATCCATCGTTTTTTGCTCACCATGCCATTCCAGTTTGAACCCAGCCATATGCAAATCAGTCTTGACCCTGTGCCTCATGGGAACAGTCCAGCCCGAACTGCCAAGCCAGGTCCTCCCTGGACTGGAAACAAGCATCCTAGGACCGGTTTCGGGGTTTCACCCCTCTTCAGCAAGGATAGCTTGATTCCAGTGGCATGGAGAGCACGGGACCCACGTCTGGGCATACCCGTCCCACTCGGGGTGACAAATGCAAAAACAACAGTTGATGGACAGAATGCAGAACAATGTCATACATTCACCCCAGTACAGAGATCTGGGCCTAAATCCATTGTTTTTTGCTCACCATGCCATTCCAGTTTGAACCCAGCCATATGCAAATCAGTCTTGACCCTGTGCCTCATGGGAACAGTCCAGCCCGAACTGCCAAGCCAGGTCCTCCCTGGACTGGAAACAAGCATCCTAGGACAGGTTTCGGGGTTTCACCCCTCTTCAGCCAGGATAGCTTGATTCCAGTGGCATGGAGAGCGCGGGACCCACGTCTGGGTATACCCGTCCCACTCGGGGTGACAAATGCAAAAACAACAGTTGATGGACAGAATGCAGAACAATGTCATACATTCACCCCAGTACAGAGATCTGGGCCTAAATCCATCGTTTTTTGCTCACCATGCCATTCCAGTTTGAACCCAGCCATATGCAAATCAGTCTTGACCCTGTGCCTCATGGGAACAGTCCAGCCCGAACTGCCAAGCCAGGTCCTCCCTGGACTGGAAACAAGCATCCTAGGACCGGTTTCGGGGTTTCACCCCTCTTCAGCCAGGATAGGTTGATTCCAGTGGCATGGAGAGCACGGGACCCACGTCTGGGCATACCCGTCCCACTCGGGGTGACAAATGCAAAAACAACAGTTGATGGACAGAATGCAGAACAATGTCATACATTCACCCCAGTACAGAGATCTGGGCCTAAATCCATCGTTTTTGCTCACCATGCCATTCCAGTTTGAACCCAGCCATATGCAAATCAGTCTTGACCCTGTGCCTCATGGGAACAGTCCAGCCCGAACTGCCAAGCCAGGTCCTCCCTGGACTGGAAACAAGCATCCTAGGACCGGTTTCGGGGTTTCACCCTCTTCAGCCAGGATAGCTTGATTCCAGTGGCATGGAGAGCACGGGACCCACGTCTGGGCATACCCGTCCCACTCGGGGTGACAAATGCAAAAACAACAGTTGATGGACAGAATGCAGAACAATGTCATACATTCACCCCAGTACAGAGATCTGGGCCTAAATCCATCGTTTTTTTGCTCACCATGCCATTCCAGTTTGAACCCAGCCATATGCAAATCAGTCTTGACCCTGTGCCTCATGGGAACAGTCCAGCCCGAACTGCCAAGCCAGGTCCTCCCTGGACTGGAAACAAGCATCCTAGGACCGGTTTCGGGGTTTCACCCCTCTTCAGCCAGGATAGCTTGATTCCAGTGGCATGGAGAGCACGGGACCCACGTCTGGGCATACCCGTCCCACTCGGGGTGACAAATGCAAAAACAACAGTTGATGGACAGAATGCAGAACAATGTCATACATTCACCCCAGTACAGAGATCTGGGCCTAAATCCATCGTTTTTTGCTCACCATGCCATTCCAGTTTGAACCCAGCCATATGCAAATCAGTCTTGACCCTGTGCCTCATGGGAACAGTCCAGCCCGAACTGCCAAGCCAGGTCCTCCCTGGACTGGAAACAAGCATCCTAGGACCGGTTTCGGGGTTTCACCCCTCTTCAGCCAGGATAGCTTGATTCCAGTGGCATGGAGAGCACGGGACCCACGTCTGGGCATACCCGTCCCACTCGGGGTGACAAATGCAAAAACAACAGTTGATGGACAGAATGCAGAACAATGTCATACATTCACCCCAGTACAGAGATCTGGGCCTAAATCCATCGTTTTTTGCTCACCATGCCATTCCAGTTTGAACCCAGCCATATGCAAATCAGTCTTGACCCTGTGCCTCATGGGAACAGTCCAGCCCGAACTGCCAAGCCAGGTCCTCCCTGGACTGGAAACAATCTTCCTAGGACCGGTTTCGGGGTATCACCCCTCTTCAGCCAGGATAGCTTGATTCCAGTGGCATGGAGAGCACGGGACCCACGTCTGGGCATACCCGTCCCACTCGGGTGACAAATGCAAAAACAACAGTTGATGGACAGAATGCAGAACAATGTCATACATTCACCCCAGTACAGAGATCTGGGCCTAAATCCATCGTTTTTTGCTCACCATGCCATTCCAGTTTGAACCCAGCCATATGCAAATCAGTCTTGACCCTGTGCCTCATGGGAACAGTCCAGCCCGAACTGCCAAGCCAGGTCCTCCCTGGACTGGAAACAAGCATCCTAGGACCGGTTTCGGGGTTTCACCCCTCTTCAGCCAGGATAGCTTGATTCCAGTGGCAAGGAGAGCACGGGACCCACGTCTGGGCATACCCGTCCCACTCGGGGTGACAAATGCAAAAACAACAGTTGATGGACAGAATGCAGAACAATGTCATACATTCACCCCAGTACAGAGATCTGGGCCTAAATCCATCGTTTTTTGCTCACCATGCCATTCCAGTTTGAACCCAGCCATATGCAAATCAGTCTTGACCCTGTGCCTCATGGCAACAGTCCAGCCCGAACTGCCAAGCCAGGTCCTCCCTGGACTGGAAACAAGCATCCTAGGACCGGTTTCGGGGTTTCACCCCTCTTCAGCCAGGATAGCTTGATTCCAGTGGCATGGAGAGCACGGGACCCACGTCTGGGCATACCCGTCCCACTCGGGGTGACAAATGCAAAAACAACAGTTGATGGACAGAATGCAGAACAATGTCATACATTCACCCCAGTACAGAGATCTGGGCCTAAATCCATCGTTTTTTGCTCACCATGCCATTCCAGTTTGAACCCAGCCATATGCAAATCAGTCTTGACCCTGTGCCTCATGGGAACAGTCCAGCCCGAACTGCCAAGCCAGGTCCTCCCTGGACTGGAAACAAGCATCCTAGGACCGGTTTCGGGGTTTCACCCCTCTTCAGCCAGGATAGCTTGATTCCAGTGGCATGGAGAGCACGGGACCCACGTCTGGGCATACCCATCCCACTCGGGGTGACAAATGCAAAAACAACAGTTGATGGACAGAATGCAGAACAATGACATACATTCACCCCAGTACAGAGATCTGGGCCTAAATCCATCGTTTTTTGCTCACCATGCCATTCCAGTTTGAACCCAGTCATATGCAAATCAGTCTTGACCCTGTGCCTCATGGGAACAGTCCAGCCCGAACTGCCAAGCCAGGTCCTCCCTGGACTGGAAACAAGCATCCTAGGACCGGTTTCGGGGTTTCACCCCTCTTCAGCCAGGATAGCTTGATTCCAGTGGCATGGAGAGCACGGGACCCACGTCTGGGCATACCCGTCCCACTCTGGGTGACAAATGCAAAAACAACAGTTGATGGACAGACTGCAGAACAATGTCATACATTCACCCCAGTACAGAGATCTGGGCCTAAATCCATCGTTTTTTTGCTCACCATGCCATTCCAGTTTGAACCCAGCCATATGCAAATCAGTCTTGACCCTGTGCCTCATGGGAACAGTCCAGCCCGAACTGCCAAGCCAGGTCCTCCCTGGACTGGAAACAAGCATCCTAGGACCGGTTTCGGGGTTTCACCCCTCTTCAGCCAGGATAGCTTGATTCCAGTGGCATGGAGAGCACGGGACCCACGTCTGGGCATACCCGTCCCACTCGGGGTGACAAATGCAAAAACAACAGTTGATGGACAGAATGCAGAACAATGTCATACATTCACCCCAGTACAGAGATCTGGGCCTAAATCCATCGTTTTTTGCTCACCATGCCATTCCAGTTTGAACCCAGCCATATGCAAATCAGTCTTGACCCTGTGCCTCATGGGAACAGTCCAGCCCGAACTGCCAAGCCAGGTCCTCCCTGGACTGGAAACAAGCATCCTAGGACCGGTTTCGGGGTTTCACCCCTCTTCAGCCAGGATAGCTTGATTCCAGTGGCATGGAGAGCACGGGACCCACGTCTGGGCATACCCGTCCCACCCGGGGTGACAAATGCAAAAACAACAGTTGATGGACAGAATGCAGAACAATGTCATACATTCACCCCAGTACAGAGATCTGGGCCTAAATCCATCGTTTTTTGCTCACCATGCCATTCCAGTTTGAACCCAGCCATATGCAAATCAGTCTTGACCCTGTGCCTCATGGGAACAGTCCAGCCCGAACTGCCAAGCCAGGTCCTCCCTGGACTGGAAACAAGCATCCTAGGACCGGTTTCGGGGTTTCACCCTCTTCAGCCAGGATAGCTTGATTCCAGTGGCATGGAGAGTACGGGACCCACGTCTGGGCATACCCGTCCCACTCGGGGTGACAAATGCAAAAACAACAGTTGATGGACAGAATGCAGAACAATGTCATACATTCACCCCAGTACAGAGATCTGGGCCTAAATCCATCGTTTTTTGCTCACCATGCCATTCCAGTTTGAACCCAGCCATATGCAAATCAGTCTTGACCCTGTGCCTCATGGGAACAGTCCAGCCCGAACTGCCAAGCCAGGTCCTCCCTGGACTGGAAACAAGCATCCTAGGACCGGTTTCGGGGTTTCACCCCTCTTCAGCCAGGATAGGTTGATTCCAGTGGCATGGAGAGCACGGGACCCACGTCTGGGCATACCCGTCCCACTCGGGGTGACAAATGCAAAAACAACAGTTGATGGACAGAATGCAGAACAATGTCATACATTCACCCCAGTACAGAGATCTGGGCCTAAATCCATCGTTTTTTGCTCACCATGCCATTCCAGTTTGAACCCAGCCATATGCAAATCAGTCTTGACCCTGTGCCTCATGGGAACAGTCCAGCCCGAACTGCCAAGCCAGGTCCTCCCTGGACTGGAAACAAGCATCCTAGGACCGGTTTCGGGGTTTCACCCCTCTTCAGCCAGGATAGCTTGATTCCAGTGGCATGGAGAGCACGGGACCCACGTCTGGGCATACCCGTCCCACTCGGGGTGACAAATGCAAAAACAACAGTTGATGGACAGAATGCAGAACAATGTCATACATTCACCCCAGTACAGAGATCTGGGCCTAAATCCATCGTTTTTTGCTCACCATGCCATTCCAGTTTGAACCCAGCCATATGCAAATCAGTCTTGACCCTGTGCCTCATGGGAACAGTCCAGCCCGAACTGCCAAGCCAGGTCCTCCCTGGACTGGAAACAAGCATCCTAGGACCGGTTTCGGGGTTTCACCCCTCTTCAGCCAGGATAGCTTGATTCCAGTGGCATGGAGAGCACGGGACCCACGTCTGGGCATACCCGTCCCACTCGGGGTGACAAATGCAAAAACAACAGTTGATGGACAGAATGCAGAACAATGTCATACATTCACCCCAGTACAGAGATCTGGGCCTAAATCCATCGTTTTTTGCTCACCATGCCATTCCAGTTTGAACCCAGCCATATGCAAATCAGTCTTGACCCTGTGCCTCATGGGAACAGTCCAGCCCGAACTGCCAAGCCAGGTCCTCCCTGGACTGGAAACAAGCATCCTAGGACCGGTTTCGGGGTTTCACCCCTCTTCAGCCAGGATAGCTTGATTCCAGTGGCATGGAGAGCACGGGACCCACGTCTGGGCATACCCGTCCCACTCGGGGTGACAAATGCAAAAACAACAGTTGATGGACAGAATGCAGAACAATGTCATACATTCACCCCAGTACAGAGATCTGGGCCTAAATCCATCGTTTTTTGCTCACCATGCCATTCCAGTTTGAACCCAGCCATATGCAAATCAGTCTTGACCCTGTGCCTCATGGGAACAGTCCAGCCCGAACTGCCAAGCCAGGTCCTCCCTGGACTGGAAACAATCTTCCTAGGACCGGTTTCGGGGTATCACCCCTCTTCAGCCAGGATAGCTTGATTCCAGTGGCATGGAGAGCACGGGACCCTCGTCTGGGCATACCCGTCCCACTCGGGGTGACAAATGCAAAAACAACAGTTGATGGACAGAATGCAGAACAATGTCATACATTCACCCCAGTACAGAGATCTGGGCCTAAATCCATCGTTTTTGCTCACCATGCCATTCCAGTTTGAACCCAGCCATATGCAAATCAGTCTTGACCCTGTGCCTCATGGGAACAGTCCAGCCCGAACTGCCAAGCCAGGTCCTCCCTGGACTGGAAACAAGCATCCTAGGACCGGTTTCGGGGTTTAACCCCTCTTCAGCCAGGATAGCTTGATTCCAGTGGCAAGGAGAGCACGGGACCCACGTCTGGGCATACCCGTCCCACTCGGGGTGACAAATGCAAAAACAACAGTTGATGGACAGAATGCAGAAGAATGTCATACATTCACCCCAGTACAGAGATCTGGGCCTAAATCCATCGTTTTTTTGCTCACCATGCCATTCCAGTTTGAACCCAGCCATATGCAAATCAGTCTTGACCCTGTGCCTCATGGCAACAGTCCAGCCCGAACTGCCAAGCCAGGTCCTCCCTGGACTGGAAACAAGCATCCTAGGACCGGTTTCGGGGTTTCACCCCTCTTCAGCCAGGATAGCTTGATTCCAGTGGCATGGAGAGCACGGGACCCACGTCTGGGCATACCCGTCCCACTCGGGGTGACAAATGCAAAAACAACAGTTGATGGACAGAATGCAGAACAATGTCATACATTCACCCCAGTACAGAGATCTGGGCCTAAATCCATCGTTTTTTGCTCACCATGCCATTCCAGTTTGAACCCAGCCATATGCAAATCAGTCTTGACCCTGTGCCTCATGGGAACAGTCCAGCCCGAACTGCCAAGCCAGGTCCTCCCTGGACTGGAAACAAGCATCCTAGGACCGGTTTCGGGGTTTCACCCCTCTTCAGCCAGGATAGCTTGATTCCAGTGGCATGGAGAGCACGGGACCCACGTCTGGGCATACCCATCCCACTCGGGGTGACAAATGCAAAAACAACAGTTGATGGACAGAATGCAGAACAATGACATACATTCACCCCAGTACAGAGATCTGGGCCTAAATCCATCGTTTTTTTGCTCACCATGCCATTCCAGTTTGAACCCAGTATGCAAATCAGTCTTGACCCTGTGCCTCATGGGAACAGTCCAGCCCGAACTGCCAAGCCAGGTCCTCCCTGGACTGGAAACAAGCATCCTAGGACCGGTTTCGGGGTTTCACCCCTCTTCAGCCAGGATAGCTTGATTCCAGTGGCATGGAGAGCACGGGACCCACGTCTGGGCATACCCGTCCCACTCTGGGTGACAAATGCAAAAACAACAGTTGATGGACAGACTGCAGAACAATGTCATACATTCACCCCAGTACGGAGATCTGGGCCTAAATCCATTGTTTTTTTGCTCACCATGCCATTCCAGTTTGAACCCAGCCATATGCAAATCAGTCTTGACCCTGTGCCTCATGGGAACAGTCCAGCCCGAACTGCCAAGCCAGGTCCTCCCTGGACTGGAAACAAGCATCCTAGGACCGGTTTCGGGGTTTCACCCCTCTTCAGCCAGGATAGCTTGATTCCAGTGGCATGGAGAGCACGGGACCAACGTCTGGGCATACCCGTCCCACTCGGGGTGACAAATGCAAAAACAACAGTTGATGGACAGAATGCAGAACAATGTCATACATTCACCCCAGTACAGAGATCTGGGCCTAAATCCATTGTTTTTTTGCTCACCATGCCATTCCAGTTTGAACCCAGCCATATGCAAATCAGTCTTGACCCTGTGCCTCATGGGAACAGTCCAGCCCGAACTGCCAAGCCAGGTCCTCCCTGGACTGGAAACAAGCATCCTAGGACCGGTTTCGGGGTTTCACCCCTCTTCAGCCAGGATAGCTTGATTCCAGTGGCATGGAGAGCACGGGACCCACGTCTGGGCATACCCGTCCCACTTGGGGTGACAAATGCAAAAACAACAGTTGATGGACAGAATGCAGAACAAGAGAGAGAAGGAGCAGGAGCCAGAGATATGACGAAGTCAACTTACGGGCAGACAGTCCCCCAGCGTCCAAGGGAGCGGAGGAGAGAAAAGACAAACGTAAATGTTATCGAACCTCAGGTCTCCAAACTCCGATGGAAGCTGGAGTCCAGCAGCCAGCTGGTGAAGTCGTCAGCGATCCTGGAGCCTCATTCTCACACCAAATGTGGGAATTGAAATAAGAATAAGAAATAATACCACAAATACAGTTCTCTGTCAGCACAGAAGATAGCCGAATTTATTGGAGACCAACAAGCAATGCAAGTACGTGCGGCACGGAGACAAACTTTTATAGGTCCAAACCACAAAGGATGCAGCATCACAACATACGTAGCATAAGTAAAGCAGGGGTCATTGGACCAATTAGCAACTGTCTAAGCTGCGCAATGCCATCTGTGGTCCGAAATACATTGTTGCTGACCACATGCCTTAAGGAGGCAGCTTTGGGGACTTTCCATTATAATGCAATGTATTAGCTTTTGGTACCATTCCATGTAACAATTTGCAATATCATCATAAAACAGAAATAATGCTAAATGTGATATGAGGAAATGAGCTCGAGTCTACCTCTGTTCCAGTATCTGTGTTGAGCAAGCCTTGCGTTACAAAAGCAGTTTTACTGGCAAAAGAAAAACATGCAAGCATAATGTGCAGTGATCCTTATGTGAACTTAACAGGGCCCAAAGCTTACAGCATTTGGTATCATATATAAAAGATGGCTTCAACACCTTCAAGCACCCACTTGTCGTAGGGCAGTGGGAGGGGAACCCTTTTGCAATGGGTCCCATGCACCCAGTGCTTCCGGCCGTCGAGTTTCACCGCTGTGCGAGTAGCAAGAAGGACCAACAGTGGCCCTTTCCAACGAGGCTCCAGGCAGTTCTTCCTTTGAAAATTTCTCACCAGCACATAGTCTCCGGGCTGCAACTGATGTCCGGGCCCCTCTGGTACTGGTTGCAGTGTCTCCTGGATCTGCTGATGAAGAGAACGAAGATCTTTAGTCAACTCATACAAGTAGTCTACAAGTAGAGGGTACTCTATCTCGGAAAATCGCTTGGGTCTTGGGACGCCCCAGATATTAGCAGGGCGGCCAAAGACTACTTCATATGGTGACAACCCTGTCCTAGAGTGTGCGGTCGCCCTGGTAGATAACAAAGCGAAAGGTAACGCATCTGGCCATCGCAATCCTGTACCTTCTTGTATTTTTGCTAGCTTCAGTTTGAGAGTACCATTGTACTTCTCAACCGAACCTGCTGACTGGGGATGGTTCGCTGCATGAAACTTCTGCTTTATATGCAAGCCTTCACACACCAATTCAATGACTTTTGAATTGAAGTGACTTCCGTTATCACTCCAGATCACACGTGGCAATCCATAGCGTGGGAAGTACTCCTTTAGGAGTGCCTTCGCCGTTGCCATGGCCGTATTCTCTTTCGTGGGGTAAGCCTCAATCCATTTACTGAATGCACAAATCACTACCAGCACATATTTTAGATTGGTAACTCGTTCCATTTAGATTAAATCAATCTGGAGGACCTCGAAAGGGAAAGAAGGCGGTGCAAAATTACCTGAGGGTGTAGGAGTACCTTTTCCAGGATTATGTGTCATACAAATCATACAATGCTTCACTAAATGGGTGGCTACCTTGGGGATATTGTCATTCTGCCATACTGGGTCCAACACCTTACATATCCCTTTGGCACTAATGTGAGCTGGGCCGTGGGCCATGGTAACCAGTAGGAGCACATAAGCGTTGGGTAACATCCATCTCTGTTTCTCCGACTTATCTGTCCAGCACCCATCCTCATCTAGGCGCCCTGTACTCTCCTGCCATTTTGCCAATTTGTCTAATGTTGCCTCACTCTGGATCTCTTTAACGCTTTCTAACGTGTCTTCAAACATTCCATTGTCTGGGACCCACCTAGCAGGTCCTGCCACAAACATCTTTTTCATCTTTGATCTAGCTGTCTCTTTAGCTGTGTGGTCTGCGAATGCGTTTCCTCTTCCAACATCATCTACTATTGCCTTGTGTGCACTGTATTTTATTATCACTAACTTGTCGGGAAGTATTAGGGCTGACAAAAGTCTATGTATCAGTGGGCCATTCTGTATTCGCAATCCATGTGACGTCAAGAACCCTCTTTCCCCCCAGAGGCGCCCGAAATTATGGGCAACCCCAAAGGCATACTGGCTGTCAGTGTAAATATTGACAGTCAGTCCCTCACTCAATTCGCAAGCCCGAAGAAGGGCAACCAAATCTGCAGCCTGGGTTGATTGATACGGGACACGGGATGTCTCAACTACAGTGCGCAATGTTGTGATTGCATATGCTGCAGTGGTGGTGCCATCTGGTAATTTGAAACAAGAGCCATCGACATATAGTTCCCCTTGGGGGTCAGATAGGGGAACATCAGTCAGGTCTACCCGTCCTTTCGTCTCCTCTTCCGTTCTATTTCACACAATCATGTGCATCTGTGTCATTACTCGCCGAAGGGAGGGGTAGTAACGTGGCTGGGTTCAGAGTGGCACATCGTTTGATGGTAATGTGCAGAGCAAACAATGTTAGTTCATATCCAGTCAAACGCGCACTGGTAAGGTGCTGTGTCTTTGTCTTGTTCAAAAGCGTATCCACATCATGGGGTACCATTACTGTGAGGTCAGTGTCAAGAACGAGCCCTGCCGATTGCCTGATAGAAACCGCCACCGCGGCACCAGCTCTTAGGCAGCTTGGGAGCGCTCTAGCGACATTATCCAAGATGGCAGAAAAATAAGAGCAGGGTCTTTGCTTACCACCAAAACCCTGTGTTAAAACAGAGAGCGCGCAACCATCCACTAAGTGTACATAAAGCACAAAAGGCTTCTGGTAATCAGGAGTACCAAGCACCGGAGCAGAGCAAAGTGCAACCTTTAATTGCTCAAAAGCTTGCTGGCATGCAGATGTCCAAGGCGGGGGTTCATGCACATCTTTGGTGGTCAGGTAGAGGAGGGGTTTCGTTAGTAGAGAATAGTTGGGGATCCAATGCCGACAATACGAGGTAATACCAATAAATGCACATACTTCACGCTGGGTCTTGGGAACAGGCATGTAAGTGATAGCAGCTATGCGTTCAGGTATTAGTCTGCGACCCTCCTTCGACAGTAGGTGACCTAAGTAGGTGACCTCCTGTCGACAATATTGTAACTTGGAAAGGGACACCTTATGGCCATGGTGCACTAAATGTAACAGCAGTTTAACAGTGGCATTCCTACAGCCATCTTCAGTATCAGAGGCCACAAGGAGGTCATCAACATACTGCAATAGCGTGTTACCAGGAGGAAGTACCAAAGAATCCAATTGAGTTTTTAAAGCTTGACTATAAATACTAGGACTTTCTGCATAGCCTTGAGGAGCACGACAAAATCTAAAGCTCCTGCCGGCTAGGGCAAATCCAAACAGATATCTGCTATCTGCATGGATCGGAATACTAAAGAAGGCATTCTTTAAATCAATCACGGAAAAGAATTTGGCTTAGGATGGAATCATTGTCAATATCGTGGTAATCCGTAGTCAAAATAGAATCCCCTTTGGCAACTTAATCACTCAACATACACACACTCTTACAACAATTTTATCACCAGAACATAACAATACCACCATCAACAACCAAGTGCTCACATTTGATAAAAATATTTTATTCAAATTATCTAGACAATATGTCAAAATTTGTTACAATATCATACAAAGTAAGAAATTTGTTAAAAACATAGATAAAAACATTCAGACATATATAGCATAAAAAACAATTGTAGGGAGAACCAGCAAGAAAGATAGTTTCAAGTCATCAATCAGGGCTAATACATTAGATCAAGATCATTTGTTAGATATGTATTAAAAATTATAACAGCAACCAAAAACAAATGTCCACACAATCTACAGTACACCTTTACAGAATTGCGTCGACGCGTTTCGGTGGGTATCGCTGCTTAAAACACCACCTTCCTCAGGACGAGAAATAATATCTCCCACACGATAATACGAATCTGTCAAAAGATCAGGGAACAAACTCGGTCTCTGCTGCAATTGGAATTCTTTGCAGACCCGATATGAGGATTAATTAATCTCCCATCTAGGCTTCACTCTTGAGACCCGAATAGTTCTATCACTTGTATATTGGGCACTCCTCAAAGTTATCAATGAGGGAAAAGACAATTCTATGCCTCTTCCTGTGCCAATTTTGCATGTAGGCACTTCAGTCCCGAATGTTTGGGTTTATTAAAACAATCATGGCCTTCTCTAAATGCTCTTTCTCCACAGTATACTCCGTCCTCTGGCCGTTCCTAGTATTCTTGCACAGAACGGTTTTGCCACGTATGGGGTCACCACGCCTCCGGTTTCTTCGACGGAGGTGTGGTGACCCCGTACGTGGCGAAACCGTTCTGTGCAAGAATACTAGGAACGGCCAGAGGACGGAGTATACTGTGGAGAAAGAGCATTTAGAGAAGGCCATGATTGTTTTAATAAACCCAAACATTCGGGACTGAAGTGCCTACATGCAAAATTGGCACAGGAAGAGGCATAGAATTGTCTTTTCCCTCATTGATAACTTTGAGGAGTGCCCAATATACAAGTGCTAGAACTATTCGGGACTCAAGAGTGAAGCCTAGATGGGAGATTAATTAATCCTCATATCGGGTCTGCAAAGAATTCCAATTGCAGCAGAGACCGAGTTTGTTCCCTGATCTTTTGACAGATTCGTATTATCGTGTTGGAGATATTATTTCTCGTCCTGAGGAAGGTGGTGTTTTAGGCAGAGATACCCACCAAAACGCGTCGACGCAATTCTGTAAAGGCGTACTGTAGATTGTGTGGACATTTGTTTTTGGTTGCTGTTATAATTTTTATACATATCTAACAAATGATCTTGATCTAATGAATTAGCCCTGATTGATGACTTGAAACTATCTTTCTTGCTGGTTCTCCCTACAATTGTTTTTTATGCTATATATGTCTGAATGTTTTTATCTATGTTTTTAACAAATGTCTTACTTTGTATGATATTGTAACACATTTTGACATATTGTCTAGATAATTTGAATAAAATATTTTTATCAAATGTGAGCACTTGGTTGTTGATGGTGGTATTGTTATGTTCTGGTGAAAAAATTGTTGTAAGAGTGTGTGTATGTTGAGTGATTAAGTTGCCAAAGGGGATTCTATTTTGACTACGGTCTACTGGTGCCCTACTCCTCTGGTGTTAAGGGGCCCCTCTCATTTCTTTGTGTAATATCGTGGTAATGTCTGGGACTACAGGATATTGAGGCACTACAATTTTATTGACCTCTCTGAGGTCAATTACAAAACGATAGACATCAGGATGAGCATCAGAAGAGTCCAATGGTGCCTTCTTGAGAATCGGGAGGATTGGGCTATTACACACATTCGCTGTTGTCTCTTCAACCACACCAGACTCAACCAAATCCTGTATTATTTGCAACAAGGCCTTCTCTCCTGCTTGGGAAATCTTATACTGGGGAACGCGTGGCAATACAGCATTATATTTGATCTGCATAGAGACCGGCGGGATCTGCAGTAACCCAACGTCCATATCTCCTGTTGCCCACAAAGTACGTGGCACCTCTTTGAACTCAGCAGGGAGGGGTGCATCTTTCGCAAAGCACTGTGTTGCACGGGCCACCTTTGGCCCTATGGTCATGTAGACACCATCAGGAGAACAAAAGATAGTTGCATGTAATCTTTTCAACAAATACAAACCCATCAAATTCTCTCCACAATTTGTCATTAACAGAAACGGCGAATCTACTGTAAAGGGACCAATTGTCAGAGCAAAAGGCTTGGAAATGGGCCTAACAACCGGCATGCCTGAAAAACCTACCGAAACGTTGTATTGGCCAGACAGAGCTGCCCCCGGGACCAGTGAACGGGAAACAGAGCTATTCATAGCCCTTGTATCAACTAAAAATTTCTTGGTCGCACCTTGCAAATCTGCAGTGACATAAGGCCCGCGCTGATCTACAGGCATCGGAACTGGTCCCTCACCCTGCCCCTGGCTGTCTTAGCTATGGGATAACCCCGTCACTTTGTCCACGTCATAGTCGTTATTGTAGTACTGCCGTCCTCTGTTGTCGTCAAAATAGTTCAGTTTGTGGTGATCATACGAAGTGTTTTCGGACTGCACCTCTCCTCGGCCCCCTCCTCCTCTACCACGCCCTCTAAAACCCCTTCCCCTCGGGGCCTCAACTTTCTGTAACAACTCCGGACACTCACTTCGCCAATGCCCTTCCTTTTTACAATACGCACATTGGTTGTACCCTACGGGCACACCATGAGTACTGTTCCTGTCCGACCGGGACCCTCGCTGAGCCGGGCCCGAACCTCTACCTCTGCCATTTCCTCTCGCCACTTGCTGCATCAACACCTTTGTCTTCAACTCCTTGGACTTTTTCTCTATCTTTTCCTTGTCCTCATTCTCTCTATGCTCGTAATACTGTGCCATACTCAAAATTACTGAAGGGGAGGATGTGGTCCAAGTACTCTCTGAAGCCTGCAACCTAGTCGCAATCTCGGGAAGCAAATTAGTGACAAATCTGTTAACGAACAAACGAACACCACCCTCCTGTGACAGATCTTGGCCGCTAAAATCCCAAAACACCCCTTCAAACCTAGTAAAGAAATTGGATACACTTTCATCCTTCTTCTGATGACAAGCAGTCAACTTGTCCCAGTCCACTCGTCTCAGCGGGATAAGGGAATGCATGTAAGTGATAATACGCCCCGGGAGAGCCAATAACTCCGCCTTCGGTTTCTCGCCGGGCTTGCAGTCCTTATCCCACGCTCTGATCTCGTCCCATGTTCCACCCAATTCCACTACATGATCCTGCGTATGAACCTGTCTCCATATATCCACCGGTACCAACAGGCCGAAAAACAATTCTATATCAGCTAAAGTGATCACCGTGGAGGAGGCCGCCTCCATCAATTCCTTATAATACGCAGTGGGGTTTTTCCGAGGGTCCGGCAATTGACCCATTAAGGATAATACCTCACTCCTCTTCCATGGAGTGTAGACCCACTGTTCCTGAAAATGGGCTGCCACCCGCGGGCGAGTAACAATGTCATGGTCGTCTCGCAACTCCGGTATTTCGGGGTGGTAAAAGGGATGAACTTCCCTCATGGGAAACTGCGTCACTGTCGTCGGGACCTTCTTAAGCAATCTACCCCGATAACCCACTAATGTCTTCACATTACTGAAAACCTCATTGGGGGCCATATCTGTTGTATATACCCTATCCCAAATGTCATAAATGATCTGTGGTGCAATACCCTTGAAACACTATTCCCACAATCCTATCAACATAGCCGACATATGCTTAAGAGCATGCTGCTGTATAAACGGCTCATAATCTTTCATCACGCTCCACACATCTTCCACACTATAAATCGGATTCCGAGCCCACTGTGCAGCCTGGTAAGCCACCATTCTCTTTTCCTCATCACCCACAGCAGAGCGCACAAACACTTTATCCATGCGTTCATGTGCCGCTGCCCAATTCGCTCCATGCACTCCATGCACAGGCGTCTCAGCTTCCTGCAATGCCTGAGGCACCACACTCAAGGGAGAAGGAGCAGACGAGGAAACGGGCACCATCGCAAACAAAGACTGTGTTGTAGGAGTAAGAGAAAGCAAAAGACACACAATTGATGGACGGAATGCAGAGCAAATCAAAACATTCACCCCCAGTCAAGAGATCTGGGTTAAATCCATCATTCCTTTGCTCACCATGCCACCCCAGTTTAGACCTGGCCATATGCAAATCAGTCTTGACCCTGTGCCTCATGGGAACAGTCCAGCCCGAACTGCCAAGCCAGGTCCTCCCTGGACCAGAAACAAGCATCCTAGGACCGGTTTCGGGGTTTCACCCCTCATCAGCCAGGATAGCTTGATTCCAGTGGCACGGTGAGCCCAGGACCCACGTCTGGGCATACCTGGCGCACTTAGGGCGAGAAAGCAAAAGACACACAATTGATGGACGGAATGCAGAACAAATCAAAACATTCACCCCCAGTCAAGAGATCTGGGTTAAATCCATCATTCTTTTGCTCACCATGCCACCCCAGTTTAGACCTGGCCATATGCAAATCAGTCTTGACCCTGTGCCTCATGGGAACAGTCCAGCCCGAACTGCCAAGCCAGGTCCTCCCTGGACCGGAAACAAGCATCCTAGGACTGGTTTCGGGGTTTCACGCCTCATCAGCCAGGATAGCTTGATTTCAGTGGCACAGTGAGCCCAGGACCCACGTCTGGGCATACCTGGCGCACTTAGGGCGAGAAAGCAAAAGACACACAATTGATGGATGGAATGCAGAACAAATCAAAACATTCACCCCCAGTCAAGAGATCTGGGTTAAATCCATCATTCTTTTGCTCACCATGCCACCCCAGTTTAGACCTGGCCATATGCAAATCAGTCTTGACCCTGTGCCTCAAGGGAACAGTCCAGCCCGAACTGCCAAGCCAGGTCCTCCCTGGACCGGAAACAAGCATCCTAGGACCGGTTTCGGGGTTTCACCCCTCATCAGCCAGGATAGCCTGGCAGTTCGGGCTGTTCCCATTGGGCGCAGGGTCAAGACTGATTTGCATATGGCTGGGTCCAAACTGGAATGGAATGGTGAGCAAAAAAACGATGGATTTAGGCTCAGATCTCTGTACTGGGATGAATGTATGACATTGCTCTGAATTCTGTCCATCAATTGTTCTTTTTGCATTTGTCACCCCGAGTGGGATGGGTATGCCCAGACGTGGGTCCTGTGCTCTCCATGCCACTGGAGTCAAGCTATCCTGGCTGAAGAGGGGTGAAACCCCGAAACTGGTCCTAGGATGCTTGTTTCCAGTCCAGGGAGAACCTGGCCTGGCAGTTCGGGCTGGACTGTTCCCATTGGGCGCAGGGTCAAGACTGATTTGCATATGGCTGGGTCCAAACTGGAATGGTATGGTGAGCAAAAAAACGATGGATTTAGGCTCAGATCTCTGTACTGGGATGAATGTATGACATTGTTCTGCATTCTGTCCATCAATTGTTCTTTTTGCATTCGTAGGAGTAAGAGAAGGCGCAGCCACAGATACAGAGCTAGGAGACAGAATAGGAGAGCTAATGGCACCCGCCCCTGTAACTTGCAAAGGTGAGGAAGAAGCAGGCGGAGCTGGGGCCGAAGCAGCAGAACTAGAGACAGAAAGACTAGGAATAGCAGAACCAGAGGCCGTATGCTGAGGTGTTGGGATCATGGGGTATATCCGTACGGGGGCATAAGGAGGTGGGGGTCGAGAATCCAGTAACTCTTCAACGACTCATCACCTTCCTCTCGAGCAACATAACATTTATCGCTCTGTAATCAAAACTTCCTATCTGCACACTCTATGCCTTTCTCGATCTTTTCTCTGTCATAGGCCATTGCTTTCTGCGTTATCGTTTGCGTCTGCCCCCTCCGAGCTTGCTTCTCTGCCCTCATTCATTCGTCACTGCTTGGCTTCCTTCTGCCATACCCTCAGAGAATCGAACATCGACTGCCTGCTCTTTTTGGCGAACAATTTGTCCTGCAAGTAATTCAACTTTTGCTCATCAAATGTGCCAGTAAGCGGCCACTGTAAGTCAGCATTGTCCCTCGTATATTTATTCCACAACGTGCTAAACATAATAGGGCCAATGCCATGCTTGACGTATACATCACAATTTGGGGTACCCTCCGGAGGCGCAGGCTGCCTCTCTTCCAATCGAGCCTCGGTGGAACAACACCGACATCCAAAACACCCTAACTTACTTAATATAAAACACATGCACTGTCCCTAATGGACAAATACCACATCAACCAGCAGAAACGGTCCACAAACCAAATCACAAGTAGTCCAGACACCGCACTCCACAATCCGCAGACTGCACCAAAACACGACAGTCCGAAGACTGTTTCGAGACAAGAAGACAGGCTTCAGCCCCAGGCCTTTTCAAGAATAGACCGAATTTCCAGTTGGCCTGGCAGATTGCTTGCAAACAGTCCCAGACCTTTTCAAGAATAGGCTGAATTTCCAATTGGCCTGGTAGACTGCTCACAAACACTCTGTGTCTTTAAGGGTCTGCAAACCCACCAAGATCAAGACGAGACAGTCCGGAGACTGTACCAGACACAGCCCGTAGGCTCATGCCGTTCAACCATGGCACCACATTTTCCAAGAAGTCAAATCACTCACCTGGTGCACTCAGGTCGAGCAAAATTATTCTCCACTGCTGACTCTTCAGATCAAACGGTCAGATCCAAGATTTTGCCTTCTCAGGACCCCAGCCGGTGACCACTAGACGAGGAGTCGCCCGATCAGACGGGCGGGGCAGCCAAGAGAACAGGGCTCTTATCATGTGGGGATCCCCGATCCGCCCGACCGACCAGACGCAACCCCGACCCTGCAACCCGTCGGGTCACCTTGCGGGGTCCCTGTTGGGGCGCCAACTGAAGGAAGTGACCCCAAAAGGGCCACCTGGGTTACCTGCAACCACTTACTCGCCTTCTACCAAAATGAAGAGTCGGTCAGACAGTAGAGAATACAAACAGTTATTTATTAGTAATACTCTGCAGAGGAGTTCAATCTGACCTGCACCCTAAGATATCAGCCGAGGGACTGACCCCCCAACAGTCGGCAACGCATAACCATTCCTCCCAGGAACCTCCAACCACGCCCACAATGGAAAGTTACCGGCTTAGGCCGGACATGAACAAAGGAGGCACAGAAGGATGGGCTACCACCTGCCAGATGGGTACACACTATCACAGTTTCAAGGTTGCCGTGCTGGGTCTCAGCGTCTCCTAACGTGGGAGCAGAGCTACACATACGGATAGGTATGCGAGGGCAGAATGGCCTATTCATTAGTAAGTCGGAAGGCAACCTTGAGCAGGAGAGAAAATAATAACTAAATACATGTGAGAAGTTGGCCTGGTATATGCTGTTCACTAATTAAAGTGGACACCTTGCACCAGTACAATTCGACTCTTATGGTAGATAGGTTTAAGACAACCTTTATAGAAAGCTATCCTAGTGGTAGCTGTGGAGAGCAGCCTTCAGGCTAAGTCTTGAAGGAATGTAAAGCAGCTTGTTTTACCACACAATCTCTTGAATCACCAAATGAAAAGACACCACACAGGTATATATATCAAATATATATGTATTTATTACTAAACAACTCTCTACTAATCTCTTTATGAGATTAGAAGTCAGGAACATATGCACAAATCAACGTTTCACAATAAATTAAGCACAAATATGGCTGGGGCCCTAGGG
>CAWUFW010026067.1:0-37214 GCA_963921515.1 Calotriton arnoldi | reverse complement strand
TCGGGCCGGAAAAAGCACCGACCGACTCGGAGCCGGAAAAATTACCGACCGACACGTACCAGTGGCGCCCGACACGCCAAGTACGATGCAAGCCGCGATAAATCCGACCGACACGTCAGGAAACCAAGCCGACCGACCGAGCCGCTCGGAAAATAGCAATCCGGCCGGAAAAACACGCGAATCCAACCGACCGACACGCACCCGGAACAAATCCGACCGAATCGTACCCGCCAACTCCAACCCGCAAAGTACGATGCAAGGCGCGAAAAACACGACCGAGTCGGACGGAGGACAAGCCGTACGACCGACACGCATACAAAACCGAGCCGAAGCAACACAATACACCGCGACCGACGCGTACGCAGCATACAAAACTGCACAAACACAGCGTGAACGAAACGGAAAACACCGTACGAGACCAATGCAGGGTCCGACTCGGTCACAAGAACGTTTCCAACATACACAAACAGCACAAAGGAAAAATCAACCAAAAAAAGGCCAAACAAGCAATTACCAAGCCAATAAATACTGGGGGGGTGGGGACAGAGAACAAAGACACACCCACAACTCCACCTATATAAAGGACACAAATCACTACCATGAGCCTTTGCAAATGCCATTCCACTGCCAGCACCCAAGAGAAAGCAACCACACACCCACAGCTCATCCCTCACACAAGCCACACACCAGCAGCACACCAACAAATACCTACCTCACATACACCCAGCACAACACACACCCACACACCCTCACCTGCACACCAACACACACATCACCCACCATCACCACCCATCACCATGCCCCCCAAGAAGAATCCCAAGTTCCTAGATAGTGAATTGGAAGTCATGGTAGACGAGATCCTCAGGGTGGAGCCACAGCTGTTTGGCACTCTGGTCCAACAGACCCCCATGTCGCAGAAAACCAAGATGTGGGAGAGGATCATCAACAGGGTGAACGCCCAATCACCATGTCGGCGCACAAAGACGGACATCCAGAACAGGTGGTATGACGTGCGCAGGAGGGTACGGGACCTGCTGAAGATAGACTACATCAACAGCCAACACACCGGCAGTGGCCCTCCTGCCAAGCCAATATACCTCAGGCCCTGGGAGGAGAAGGTGCGGGCCATCCTTCCGCCAGTGAGCGTATATGGACTAGAGAACATCCCAGAGCCTGGTGAGTACACAACAAATGTACACAATAAACTGCCACAAAACACACACATCACTGTCAAGGGGAGAGTCAAACCATGCACTCATAGCAATTACACAGCAACTAGAACAGAATCATCCCAAAATGTGTATGTCAGTCAGATAAACACAACACATGCCATCAAAAAAGTCACATCCAACTGTGCCAACACATGTACAAACACAACCACAACTACAGCTAGGCAGTGGCACAAATAGAACTAACACACACATCCACACATGTAGCCACCACAACAACACCAACACACAGTGAAGACCACTCAAAGGAAGGAATTCTGTGTATGCTGGCCAAGTCAGTGTAGCCAATAGCATCATGGGAGTCGCAGTCACACATATTGCCCCCCACAACTGTCCCATCAACACCACCATGAACCATGCGCACATCACAGGGAGTGGAGAAGGACTCACAAGATGGCTGACACTGGCTACTGCTGTGAGGAGCACAAGGCCCTGCTGGCAACTGTGCACCAACAAACAGCAGGACACCACTGACTGACATCCTGAGAGACAACTTCCACTCCCTGCAATGCAAGCACGTTCCATGGTGGGATATCTGGCTGGCTGGGTGGGAAGGGGGACTTGCAGCACTGACCATAGTCACCAGCACCTCCCCTCACACCCCCCCAACACAAACTCCACAGTACCCACCTGGTAGAATGCAATGCCCTCCATCCTAACACAAGATCCCACAAAGCACCACCACCCTGGGTTATGTTGTGTGAAGCACAGGGACACTCTTGGGACTCTTAGCCAAACAACTGCCAGGACAACACTCCCAGCCATCCTGTCAGCACAGCCAGCCCACCCCACAGGGAAGCAGAGTCAAAAGGAAGGAAGCATGGGCATGCTGGGAAGGGGGTGGAGGCAATAGCATGATGGGAGTCGTAGTCACAGACATTGCTCAGCCTCACAACTGGCCCATCAACACCACCCTGAACCATGCTCACATCACAGGGAGTGGAGAAGGACTCACAAGATGGCTGACACTGGCTACTGCTGTGGGGAGCACAAGGCCCTGCTGGCAACTGTGCACCAACAAACAGCAGGACACCACTGACTGACATCCTGAGAGACAACTTACACTCCCTGCAATGCAAGCATGTTCCATGGTGGGATATCCGGCTAGCTGGGTGGGAAGGGGGACTTGCAGCACTGACCATAGTCACAAGCACCTCCCCTCCCACCCCCCCACACAAACTCCACAGTACCCACCTGGTAGAATGCAATGCCCTCCATCCTAACACAAGATCCCACTAAGCACCACCACCCTGGGTTATGTTGTGTGAAGCACAGGGACACTCTTGGGACTCTTAGCCAAACAACTGCCAGGACAACACTCCCAGCCATCCTGTCAGCACAGCCAGCCCACCCCACAGGGAAGCAGAGTCAAAGGAAGGAAGCATGGGCATGCTGGGAAGGGGGTGGAGGCAATAGCATGATGGGAGTCGTAGTCACAGACATTGCTCAGCCTCACAACTGGCCCATCAACACCACCCTGAACCATGCTCACATCACAGGGAGTGGAGAAGGACTCACAAGATGGCTGACACTGGCTACTGCTGTGGGGAGCACAAGGCCCTGCTGGCAACTGTGCACCAACAAACAGCAGGACACCACTGACTGACATCCTGAGAGACAACTTACACTCCCTGCAATGCAAGCACGTTCCATGGTGGGATATCTGGCTGGCTGGGTGGGAAGGGGGACTTGCAGCACTGACCATAGTCACCAGCACCTCCCCTCACACCCCCCCAACACAAACTCCACAGTACCCACCTGGTAGAATGCAATGCCCTCCATCCTAACACAAGATCCCACAAAGCACCACCACCCTGGGTTATGTTGTGTGAAGCACAGGGACACTCTTGGGACTCTTAGCCAAACAACTGCCAGGACAACACTCCCAGCCATCCTGTCAGCACAGCCAGCCCACCCCACAGGGAAGCAGAGTCAAAAGGAAGGAAGCATGGGCATGCTGGGAAGGGGGTGGAGGCAATAGCATGATGGGAGTCGTAGTCACAGACATTGCTCAGCCTCACAACTGGCCCATCAACACCACCCTGAACCATGCTCACATCACAGGGAGTGGAGAAGGACTCACAAGATGGCTGACACTGGCTACTGCTGTGGGGAGCACAAGGCCCTGCTGCCAACTGTGCACCAACAAACAGCAGGACACCACTGACTGACATCCTGAGAGACAACTTCCACTCCCTGCAATGCAAGCACGTTCCATGGTGGGATAACTGACTGGGTGGGTGGGTGGGTGGGAAGGAGGTCTGGCTGTCAACCAAACACAATCAATGCAGACCATGTTCACACCCCAGAGAATACATAGAAATGCCCAAATAATGCAGGACAATGTGCCACACCAATATCAACCCCTGACTGTGACGACTTAGGACAATACAATGTACAGGCCCGCACCCCGAGGCACAGTCACAACTGTCAGGTGTGTCAACCACTGATGCCTGCAGAAACATGACATACATTGTTTGTGTCTCCCAAAAACAGGTGATGATAGGGACACAGCAGCAGACGCTGAGGAGTCCCAGTCCCAGGCTCAAGAGGATGCCGAGCTCACTGGCGTCGTACAGCCTCTGTCCTCCTCGGACGATGAAGAACAACCTGGCACATCCGGTGCAAGTCAACATGCTGCACCAGCAGGACCACCAGCTGCAGCACCAGCAGGTCCACCAGCTGCACCCCCTGCACCCACCCCTCCAACGACTGTCACCACGAATACCATCCCTGCCGACATGGACAGAATAAGGAACAACACCAGCGCAGTGACCCTGGACCAACCTGGGGCCATGGACACCACCACCACCACCAACCCCCAAGGTGGACCAGGGTTATCTGTGCGTGCAACTGCACACACTGCACATGTCAGCAGGGGTGGTGGGAGGGGTGGGAGACAGAGGTCGCTGCTTGCAGACGTTGCTGGTGTGCATGAAGACCCACAACTGGTACGCATAGCTGATGCGTACCAGTCCAGCACCGGAGAGCTCAGCCAGGTAGTGGGGCTCCTCAGAGACATCAAACAGCAGCAGGCTGCCCATCATGCCCGCTTGGACTCCCACATGTCCCACGTGGAGTCACACATGTCACGTGTGGACTCCCACATGTCCCGCGTGGAGTCCAAGTGGGATGTACTACATGAGATGACGGCGGTGCACAGGGACATTTTACAATGCCTCCGCCAGATGAACAGCAACCAGTCCACACCTCCCTGTGTGCCAACAACATCTGGTACCGAACAAACTGCAACTGCCACAGGGAGGGAGGAGGACTCTGGCGGAGAGTCCCCTGCACCGCAGCAGCCTGCACTTGAGGGCCCCCCCAAGAAGAGGGGTCGTCCGAGGAGGGGAAAGTGAGAGGCTGATGGCCAAGCGCAACTCCCAGGAAGCCTGAACCTGTTCTGGATTTTCGCCTTTGTGCACAGACTGTTCACCCTGTTGATGGCAACACTACTCCCACACATTGCATGGGGAGTACAAGTTGGAACAATGTGTCAGACAACTGTGGCCCCGATACTGGGGATCCTGTCTACCTGGACTTTCTATTCATCTAGGAACTTGGGATTGCAAGATTCATGTACAGCACAATCCATCCTATGCACTATTATCACAGATGTATCACAATAAACACAATAATACACCATACTTGCCTCTGTCGTGATTCCAACGTGGGTGCTGTTATGGGGATGATGAACAGCAAAATTACACTGTGTATGCGAACTGCAACAGCAAGGACAACACAGGCATGTGAGTACAGGCAACGTGACACATTTGAGGGAGAAACACCACCAGGGCTACACAACACATACACACCTAGGCCATCTGACTCATTGCCTACACTGATGTTGCCAGGGAAGACGGTGCAATGCACAGACACCACACCCATTCCCAGTTGTAGTCAAGTAGCCCACAGGTGCAGTAAGCAAATGGCAGTCAAATGTGTGACCACAGACAACGCACATCACTAAGTGAAGCACAGGTTTATTACACAGTAGCAACATGCCGTAACCACTACAGATGCAAGGTAACCCCACCTGGTAGCGGGCACACAGTCAACAACTGTAGACAGAAGGAAGTCCATGGGTGTGGCGCACATCACCTGTAGGGACACAACAGCTACCAGCCTGGATGTGCAATCACGTCGTCAGTGGACACAGTTGACCAAACGAATCTGAAAGTACCCTGTGAAGGACAGAAATGACACACAGTCAAAAGCAATGCAGTACAGGACAGAACAGCAAAACTCATGCACAATACATGTTACAAGATACCCACCCAGAACCAAGTTAGCATGTCAACACTGTTGGGGAGTACAGCCCACCTGTCACCACACATCGCAACACACATCCTGTCAAGTAGCCCATGGACACACTCCAACAGCACCAGAGCACCACCCACACATCATGCCAACTCACATCATTCACATGACACCTCAGGATACTCACATTCAGCTAAAGAAGTTGGTGATGAGCTGTGTGCGGACATCACCATCACCATCATCATCATCATCGTCACTGGCATCGTGGTCCAGGCCAGGATCCTCCACAGGTGGCGGATGTTGGTCATCGTCATCCTGGATGAGAGGCAACTCCTTCCGCACTGCCAGGTTGTGGAGCATGCAGCAGACGATGATAATCTTGCACACTTTCGCAGGGGCATATGGGAGGGACCCTCCGGTCTTGTCCAGGCAGCGGAAGCGGCTCTTCAGGAGACCAAAGGTCCGCTCAATCACTCTCCTGGTCCGACCATGTGCCTCATTGTAGCGCATCTGGGCAGGTGTCACAGGGTTCCTGAGGGGTGTCAGCAACCACGGCATGTTGGGGTATCCCGAGTCACCTACGGACAGACAAGTGCACATCAGCTGACTTGGAAAAGTGGGCGGAATACTACAGATCAGATCACACACAATGGCACAAAGTCAGTACACACCGACAAGCCAGGCACGCTGGTTCTGCATCTGTGCCATCAACCTGGGGATGCGACTACTCCTCATCACAAAGGCATCGTGTGCTGAACCAGGGAAACGGGCACACACGTGTGTGATGGTCATGTCTGCAAGACACACCACCAGTGCATTGACCGAGTGGTAGTGCTTGCGGTTCCTGTAGGCCTGCTCCTGGGCCTGTGGTGGTACCAAAGCCACATGTGTCCCATCAATGGAGCCAATGACATGCGGCATCCTCCCCAGGGCATAAAAGTCACTCTTCACGTCAGTGAGTCGTCGCAGTCTAGGGAAATAGATGTACCGGTTCAGGAAGAGCAACATTGCCGCCAAGAAATCGCGGAGCACACGGCTGAACATGGTCTGTGACATCCCACCAGCAGACGCCACAGTATGTTGGAAGGTACCGGTGGCAAAGAAGTGTAGGGCTGCCATCACCTTCACCTTGGGGGTCAGCGCTGTAGGATACGGCCGGCCAGGCTGCAAATGTGGGGACAACTGCACTGCCAAATCCTCAATCAGCTGCCTGGTGAAGCGGTACCGTCGGATGCTGTCCCGTTCCACCATCGTTGCCAGGTCTGGGAATGGCCGATGGACAGCAGGAGCCCTGCAGTGCAGAGGAGAAGTAAGCAAGATCGTCAGTCACCCCACATATGCGGCATTGAACACACTCAAGATCCCAACATACATCATCATGAGGCACAACTACATGAAGTGTGCAGTACCGGAACGACATGTATGGTACATACATGGCCAACATCTGTCAACACGGTCCTACAGGTGGCATCAATTTGTCCCAGGTTGGCCCATTGGATATCATGATGCTGTGTCACAGTCACCCCCCAGTGACATGTGAGGACAGATGTGCCCCAGGCACCACAGCTCAACGACAGGCACATTCCCAGGGACCCTGTAATGCCACATGGACACTGGCATCACCTGGAGTATCATGTGTACACCACAACAAAACAAACATGACCCCCACAGGTAGTGGCCACACTTGCCATGGCAGGAGAGCCATGGACGTCTGTGACACACACGCACAACATCAGAGTCCATGCACACACAACGTGGATGTGGAGACTGTCTCCCATTGTGCACATGAAATCAGAGACATTGTAAACACTACATGCACAAAGACTGTGGAGGGCCATCACTATTGTGCCACTGGGACACCCTGGCTCAAACATACCGTCCCACATGGGACTCACGGGGTATGTGACATGACATACACAAACACCACTGTGAAATGTGACCATGGCACATGCACAGATATGAACAGTTGCACATCACAGTGGTCACGTACACGTAACACCCAGGATCCTGTCCCCATTAACACGTGCACAGCCTGGGGGTGGCTGCCCACAGGTGACACCCACAGGACAACATGTACACCAACATACACACAATAGGAAATGCAGCCTTACATGCCTTATGATAAGGTTTGGACAGGCTGTCGTGATGTAGGTGTGCCCCTCACTCCCTGGGAGCTATCTGTGGCTGGCATATGTCCATCTGAGACAGGCATGCTGACATATGCCAGTCACATGTACAGTGATGCGTTGAACAGCAATGGACCGATCGGTGTCTCCGGCCGGCCCATTGCTTTCAATGTGTGCGGGTACGCGTTGTACCCCTGTGCGCGTTGTACTGCAATGGACCGATCGGTGCCTCCGGCCGGCCCATTGCATTCAATGTGTGCGGGTACGCGTTGTACCCCTGTGCGCGTTGAACAGCAATGGACCGATCGGTGCCTCCGGCCGGCCCATTGCTTTCAATGTGTGCGGGTACGCGTTGTACCCCTGTGCGCGTTGTACTGCAATGGACCGATCGGTGCCTCCGGCCGGCCCATTGCATTCAATGTGTCGGGTACGCGTTGTACCCCTGTGCGCGTTGAACAGCAATGGACCGATCGGTGCCTCCGGCCGGCCCATTGCATTCAATGTGTGCGGGTACGCGTTGTACCCCTGTGCGCGTTGAACAGCAATGGACCGATCGGTGCCTCCGGCCGGCCCATTGCTTTCAATGTGTGCGGGTACGCGTTATACCCCTGTGCGCGTTGTACTGCAATGGACCGATCGGTGCCTCCGGCCGGCCCATTGCATTCAATGTGTGCGGGTACGCGTTGTACCCCTGTGCGCGTTGAACAGCAATGGACCGATCGGTGCCTCCGGCCGGCCCATTGCATTCAATGTGTGCGGGTACTCGTTGTACCCCTGTGCGCGTTGAACAGCAATGGACCGATCGGTGCCTCTGGCCGGCCCATTGCTTTCAATGTGTGCGGGTACGCGTTGTACCCCTGTGCGCGTTGAACAGCAATGGACCGATCGGTGCCTCCGGCCGGCCCATTGCTTTCAATGTGTGCGGGTACTCGTTGTACCCCTGTGCGCGTTGAACAGCAATGGACCGATCGGTGCCTCCGGCCGGCCCATTGCTTTCAATGTGTGCGGGTACGCGTTGTACCCCTGTGCGCGTTGAACAGCAATGGACCGATCGGTGCCTCCGGCCGGCCCATTGCTTTCAATGTGTGCGGGTACGCGTTGTACCCCTGTGCGCGTTGTACCTCAATGGACCGATCGGTGCGCACCCATTGACAATGGGCTTGCCTGGCAACGGACGCGTTTTCGAATATTCGAACGAGTCGGTTGCTGGAAAATCAGTTGGTCACCCACAACAATGTTGCAAAATCATGTATGTCATGAAGTTGAAATTTTGAAGGATGCTGTGGGCGTGTTTTGGTGCTGCTATTCCATGGATTGGCCAGATTCAGAAGATGCAAACGACTTGGACCTATCACTTTGGACACAAGGGACAGTATCTGCCTCTCCAGCACATATATATTGCTGCATGTTCCCCTGAGAGCCCACTTGCCTGCACTACATGCTCCAGGACGACATCTGCCACTGCACTGCTGCTGTCTCTGCCCCTCTGGACCCTGCAATGGCACGTACTGTGGAGAGAGCCCCAGCCTTCAGCCTTGAAGAGAACCAGGCCCTGCTGGACAGCCTACTTCCACAGTACAGCAAGCTGTATGGGACACCAGGGGAGCAGGTGAGTGTTCTGTGCACTGCCTTTCTGAATGTGCATTTTGTCTGACTAGCAAGGCTGAGAGTCAGCACACCACTGGCTAGCAGGCTCACTGAGTAGTTGTCACCCCCCATAGTGTGTAGTGACTTGCACTGGACAGGTATGGTGCAGTGACAGTGCTTCTGAACAGGGTTTTACTCCCCATGCAATGATACCATGTAGTGACTTCTGGAAAACTGTCCATGGGCAGCCGTGCACTGCCTGGGTACACCATGTGCCCCTGTGATTGCGACATGTATATGCAACTGTGTCATGCACGGATATGTTGCATGTGTAGTAATGGCCTTATCACTTTGTCATCCTGACAGGCTTCTGCCCATCGGAAGCATGAGATCTGGAAGGACATCGTCCGGGCTGTCCGGTCCGTGGGGGTCTACAAGCGCCGGATCCGCAACTGCCAAAAGAGGTGGCAGGACCTTCGGGGCTGGACCCGGAGGATTGCACGGGTCCAGCTGAAGCTGTCGCCTCCTCGCAGGAGGGGCGGAACACGGACCCTGACCCCCACATGCTCAGGATCCTGGCGGTGGTCTTTCCAGACCTGGATGGGCAGCTGAAGGCCAGAGAGCAGCAAGGAGGGGGTGAGTCAAAGACTGCACTGTGTACTCTGTCTAACATGCTATGTGCCCTCCTCGGGCCAGGTTGAACTGCCACAGTACAGCAGTCATGTTGTCCAGGAGCCATGTCCCTCTATTGTGCACTGCCCACTCCTCATCTGATACCCAGGTGTGGCCCTTACATGCAGGGAATTCTGTCACTTAGGACTGTGTCCTTGCAGTTTGCTTGACTCAAGGTGGGAGACAGCATCTGTTTCCCTGACTCTGTGGTGGGCATCATGGGTGGGTCCATTGCTTACACAATGCCTGTATTCTGACATGTATTCAGCGTGTTACTTTGATCTGTGGTCCAATTGCTGAGCTGATCCACCACATGTGGCTGGGGTACCTGGCACACACCCATGCTGCGGGTGGGAACAATGTTTGGGCCCCAGGAGTATGTATATGACGTGTGTCACACATACTTAGCCAGCTGCCTACAGTCCAGGGCTCATCCCTCATTCATGTGGGGCTGGACAGTCATGCCTACTCCAGGCCATACAATACACTCTGTACTCCCACTCCCGTGTATCAGAGGACACATTGTGCACAGTGATTTGACCCCTCAGGTGTCTGCCTCTGTGTCAGTGTGCTGTGGATTAGTCGCCAGGACTGCTGTGGAGTTTATTGGTAGGGGCTCAGCATGCCACTGGAGATGTGACCATAGGAGACGATACTTGTGTGACACATAGGTGTCTGATCAGCTGCCCATGCAGACTGGGGCATGTAAATGTGAAGTTCAGGCAGCTGTTCCCCATGCACAGCAGAGTGTGAGGGGCTCAGGTTCAGAGGGTAGTGTCACAGGTCTCCCATATGTCCAATAGGTATGACCTGGACAGATGAGGGTTAAGAGGATGTGTTGTGGGGGGATGTACATGTGCACTTGTGCAGCTCCAGGACTTGCATTCCCCATGACCTACTATTGTGACACAGTGCAGAGTGTTGTTGTCTGGCTGCAAAGTCATACATCACTGAGACAGTGATGTATGACTTTGCAGTCATGCCTCCGCCATGGCATGTGTCTACTGATTGGTGATCCTGCAGGGGAGTGACATGTGCTACATGCACACCATAGTGGTGCTGGCTATCAGGACATGGGTGCATCATGGTGTCTGTCGCTGGTATGCATCACATGCATTTCCTATTTGACTCTGGGCATCCCTTACATCCGTAAACCTGTACTGACTCAGTGGCAAGAGCTGTGATGTGTCCACACCGTGTCCTCTGCACTGTCCAACTACTGTGTACTTGGTGCATGTGTCAACACTGGGGTGTTGCAATCCAACAGACACCAGACAGATGGGTGCAAGGCCATGTGGGATGTGAGTGCCATGCTTGGCATCAGACTTACAATTGACTTCTCCTGTTCAATTAGTGCACTTTTAGCAATGTACAACTAATGATGCCAGGGCTTGCTCTGTGATGTGCTGTGCTCACAGTGGTGTGTGCGTTATGTGCAGGTGACTGATGTCTGTCTGTTTCCCCATTGTTTGCAGATACATCCACGGCCACGGAAGGGGACAGCTCCACGGACCAGGAGGAGCCGGAGAGCCAGACTGGGTCAGCAGCCGAGGAGTGGTCGGAGGGACCCAGTGGCACGGAGGGCGAGGGGAGCCACACCGAGGAGTCCTCAGCAGCATCCACCTCAGCTGAGGACCAGAGCAACTCGGAGGATGACTCCCTTGTGGAGGCGGGTGTCAGCAGCCACCACACCCCAGCTAGTGTTGCTGTCCCCGCCACCACCAGCACCACCACCGCCCTCCCATCGGCTCCCATTCCCCAGGTCCGTGGAGGCTCCCATGTCCGGGAGCGTGTCTCCTTTGGGCCAGGCACCGCACCCCCTGCCCCTGTGTCCCCTGCTGCCCTGAGTGAGGAGTCTGTGTACCTCCTTCGCCAGCTCCATGTAGGGCAGACAGCCATGCTGAGTGTCCTCCATGCGCACACCGCGCTGTTGACTCAGCTGGTGTCGTTCATGGAGGGCATCTCATCGGGCATGTCTGACCTACAGAGGGGCAATAGGTCCATGGACTCCTCCCTGACGGCAGCAGTGTCCCTCCTCAAACGGTCCCTCACCCCTCCTGCCTCTGCTCCATCCACACTCCCCAGCACCTTACCCATCCCAGGCACACACACACTGGCACAGGCACACACCAGCACACACACATCCAGCACACTGACACACACGCCAATGACAAAACGCACACGCACGCACATTCAGGGGACTGAAGCCAGACTCACAGGGGATGGGGCCCTGGAACACACACACGCATCCACATGCACTGCGCAGTCCTCAGTTCCCTCTCCCTCCAAAGCACCCTCCCTTGCCTCACCTGCAACCCCAAAGTCACAGCAGCTCTTCCTCTGTGACCTCGGCCTCTTCCCCACCGATGAAGCTGCTCCAGCATCCCGGGGGAAGAGGAAGCCCACCCACACGGAGCAGAGTGCCCCTCGCCCCCGGACACCCTCCCCCAGGCGCAGACGGACTGAGGCCCCCACCCGCAAGTCCCCCCGGAGTGCTAAGAGCAAGACCCCGCCACCGCCCTGCAGCTCAGGCACAAGGTCTCCGTCCTCCATCCCTCAGGCCCCCACTGCACAGGTGCCCCCACCACACCCTGCCCCAGGTTCCCCCACCCACAGATATACCATCCCCAAGATGCTCCGGCCTTCTCCCCCTGCCACTTGCTCTCCCAGCACCACACCCCCGCTGCGCTTGTCTGTGCCACTGATGTGGTGAGGGTGTCCTCCCCCTCTGTCCAACCCACCTTGCCTGTTCCCCATTCTCCTCCCCTGGAGGTAGGCACTGCAGTGGAGTCCACTACCGCCCTGTCTGACTTGGGCACTGCAGTGGCGGACCTGTCCACCCCATCTGCAGGGTCCACTGCAGTTGTGCCGGCACCCACGACATCTGTGTCATGCCCCCAGTTGTGCCGGCACACACCATGTCAGACACCTCCACTGCAGTTGTCAGTGGCTCTCCAGCACCCACCACCCCTTCCCTGACTCCCCCTGGTGAGCCCTGATCCTGTCCCTGCGGTGCCTGGCCTGCCCCCCGGTTGCCCCTCCTAGTGGATTGTCCCTGGTATTGTGCAGGCATGCGTAGGGTGACATCTGCCAGTGTCACCCTGTTTGAACTTTGACAATGGACTGGCCATTGGCCTTTGCTCTAATTTCTTCTGGACGTCGTTATCAAACAACACATATGCTGAATAAAGCAACTTTCTTTTCTCTAGTGCTCATGCTTCAGATGTACATGTTGTTGGTGCAGCTAACCATGCCCTTGCTGCAGTGATGGTGATATCTGGTCTCATGATTATGAAGTGTTACTGTGCAGGAACCCATGTGGTCCAGGGGGAATGTGTCCTATCATGTGGTGTATCCATGTCATCAATAGCAGCATCTGAGGGTGTCATGTGTTCAGTATTTGGCAATGGGTTTCCTACTTACATTGGCAATTTCATATCTGTGGCTTCCACCCCTGCACATCTGTTGTGCCTGCCATCGTTGCATTTGTCTACTTCCCTGACCGTGTTGCCATCTCCAGTGGACATGCAGGTTTGGGCATCAATGGGGAGGGACTCATCCGTGTAGTCAGTGCAACATTGCTATACAAGTGTGTTGGATCTGTGCTGATGATTCCGTTGGCACATCCATGACCAGGCTGATGTGATGGGAGCCCTCATTTGGTGCTAATTGTTGATTGTGTGACCAAGTGCTCAGCTGACATGATGGGGCCCTACTGAGGCAACATATGGCACAGCTTTCCTCACACAGGAGTGGAGTCCCCTCATGGCAGTGTGTACACGTGTGACATTGCCTGCGCCCAAGGTGTGTGTTGTATGTGCATGTCTGTGTGTTCACTTTCATTCATCTGCGCATGCTGTGATCCCTAGTGTTGTACCTGTTTGTGATGCTTGCTGACTTGAGCTATGTTCCCCCAAAGTCTTCTCCCTGTGTTCTCTGTGATGTGGGTGCATGGCACATTACTGGTCATCAGGGTGTCACCCATAGGTGTGTTTGCTGTCAGGGCAGAGTTTGTGTGCTGACGCAGATGGGTCACAGTCAGGTTTCCCTTTGGCACTTGTTGTTTGCCCCTGTCATGTGATTTCCAGTTTGTGTTATCTTTCAGTGATTGTGACACGTTGTGTGTGTGACTGCTGGCACTCCTTAGGGTCCGGGCTGCAATGTTGGTTGTTGTCTATGTGTGTTCTTTGTGGGTGACCTTGGCTTCTTCATTGGTGTGTGACTGTGGCTGGGATCCCATTGGTCGGTGTGGTATTGCCGTCATGTCCATGTACAGCGTAGTGTGCAGTGTGTCAGACATTCAGGAGTCTTGTTGAGTGTCCATGTGTGATGTGTTTCTACACCTTGGTTCCCACCCACCACCCTGGAATAGTCATGGGTGCATGTGCAATGTCACCAGTGCATGTGTACTTCACTGCTGCACATTGTTGGAGGTCGAGGGGTGTGGTCTTGAGTGTGTGCAGATGAGAGTTGTTGCCCGGCTAGTCCCCTGCCTCCATGTTGGCCTTGGCTTACTGGCCATGCTGATTGATTTGTGCTTGTGTAGGTGTGATGGTAGTTAGTTGCTCAGGACACCTGACTGTGGTTCACAGTGTGAACGACATTTAGCTTTGTCATCACAGTGGTATTTTTATTCAGCCCAGGGTCACCACATTGTGGGGGCCCTGGGGGTGGTGCTGTGGTGTGTCTGTGACTTGCTGTGTCAGTTGTTGTTCCTACGTGCCTGTGTGACATGTGTGTTTTGTGCTCCCTCTCACCTGTCAATGCCTGCTTGCCCACATAGGGGATTTGGATCCATGAGTTACCTTAGTGTGGCAGTGTATGCACATCTGTATGATTGGTATTCAGCTCTCCTCATGTGTTGTGTTGTTGCCTGGGGACACTGGCACCCCCACCCCTCACCTGCTGTGTATGATGACAGTGTTGGTCTGCCTGTTTGTGTTTGTGCATCTGCACCACTGCATTGGCATATCTTGGGTGTGCCATTGGCTGTATGTTGTTTGGTGTGTTTCCCCTGCTGTCCCTGGGACTCCTAGGTCATCGGTCAGCACAGTGATCATGGTTTGTGTGTCCCATTGCTGCCATGGTATGGTATCTGTTCACCTCACATCTGCTGTCTCCACAGGGTATCTGCATTTGTGTGCCCATTGGTGCAAATATGTGGTTCTGCATTCTGATGGTCACTTCTGTCATTGTGTCATTGATGACTGTTGACGGTCTCAGCCCCCATGGGTGTTGTTTGTCTGCACATGGCCAAAGGAATGTTTCATTTGCACTGCAGTATTTGGCTCCCCCAATTTATGTTGCAATGGGACACATACACTACTTTGCCACAGATGAGTTTTTGGGTCTGTGACCAGGAATGATCCATGCAGTTTGGCAGTTGCAGCTCTTTCTTTGTCAACAATTACCTTTTGGTCACTGTGATGATGAGGGTGTAGACCCCATTGCCACAATGGTCAAAATGTGCTTCAGCTATGGACCCCACACTTACCTTTTGGTCACTGTGATGATGGGGGTTTAGACCCCATTGCCACAATGGTCAAAATGTGCTTCAGCTATGGACCCCACACTTGCCTTTTGGTCACTGTGATGATGGGGGTTTAGACCCCATTGCCACAATGGTCAAAATGTGCTTCAGCTATGGACCCACACTTGCCTTTTGGTCACTGTGATGATGGGGGTTTAGACCCCATTGCCACAATGGTCAAAATGTGCTTCAGCTATGGACCCCACACTTGCCTTTTGGTCACTGTGATGATGGGGGTTTAGACCCCATTGCCACAATGGTCAAAATGTGCTTCAGCTATGGACCCCACACTTGCCTTTTGGTCACTGTGATGATGGGGGTTTAGGCCCCATTGCCACAATGGTCATGGGCTGCTTGCATTGTGGGTGCCACACACATATATGTGTGGCACATGTGCTAGGGGGTCACATTGTATGTTCAAAGTCATGTTCGGTGTTGTAGGCATTTGACACAGCCTGCTCACACGCTTGTCATGGTGGTGGGGGGATGTCTTAATCTTGCATTCCCTAGGTTGTGGTGTGCTTGTTGTGTCATGCATTGTCCATCCTATGAGTGGGGGTGGTAGTAGTGGTAGGCATCCAGCCCCCTGGCTAAGGGTGGTAGTAGTGGTAGGCTTCCTGCCCCCTGGCTAAGGGTGGTAGTAGTGGTGGGCATCCTGCCCCCCTGGGTGAGGGTGGTAGTAGTGGTAGGCATCCTGCCCCCTGGCTAAGGGTGGTAGTAGTGGTAGGCATCCAGCCCCCCTGGCTAAGGGTGGTAGTAGTGGTGGGCATCCTGCCCCCCTGGGTGAGGGTGGTAGTAGTGGTGGGCATCCTGCCCCCTGGCTAAGGGTGGTAGTAGTGGTGGGCATCCTGCCCCCCTGGGTGAGGGTGGTAGTAGTGGTAGGCATCCTGCCCCCTGGGTGAGGGTGGTAGTAGTGGTGGGCATCCTGCCCCCTGGCTAAGGGTGGTAGTAGTGGTGGGCATCCTGCCCCCCTGGGTGAGGGTGGTAGTAGTGGTAGGCATCCTGCCCCCCGTGGGTGAGGGTGGTAGTAGTGGTAGGCATCCTGCCCCCTGGCTAAGGGTGGTAGTAGTGGTGGGCATCCTGCCCCCCTGGGTGAGGGTGGTAGTAGTGGTAGGCATCCTGCCCCCTGGCTAAGGGTGGTAGTAGTGGTGGGCATCCTGCCCCCCTGGGTGAGGGTGGTAGTAGTGGTAGGCATCCTGCACCCCGTGGGTGAGGGTGGTAGTAGTGGTAGGCATCCTGCCCCCTGGCTAAGGGTGGTAGTAGTGGTGGGCATCCTGCCCCCCTGGGTGAGGGTGGAAGTAGTGGTGGGCATCCTGCCCCCCTGGGTGAGGGTGGTAGTAGTGGTGGGCATCCTGCCCCCTGGCTAAGGGTGGTAGTAGTGGTAGGCATCCTGCCCCCTGGCTAAGGGTGGTAGTAGTGGTAGGCATCCTGCCTCCCTGGCTAAGGGTGGTAGTAGTGGTAGGCATCCAGCCCCCCTGGCTAAGGGTGGTAGTAGTGGTGGGCATCCTGCCCCCCTGGGTGAGGGTGGTAGTAGTGGTGGGCATCCTGCCCCCTGGCTAAGGGTGGTAGTAGTGGTAGGCATCCTGCCCCCTGGCTAAGGGTGGTAGTAGTGGTAGGCATCCTGCCACCCTGGCTAAGGGTGGTAGTAGTGGTAGGCATCCTGCCCCCTGGCTAAGGGTGGTAGTAGTGGTAGGCATCCTGCCCCCTGGCTAAGGGTGGTAGTAGTGGTAGGCATCCTGCCACCCTGGCTAAGGGTGGTAGTAGTGGTAGGCATCCAGCCCCCTGGCTAAGGGTGGTAGTAGTGGTGGGCATCCTGCCCCCCTGGGTGAGGGTGGTAGTAGTGGTGGGCATCCTGCCCCCTGGCTAAGGGTGGTAGTAGTGGTAGGCATCCTGCCCCCTGGCTAAGGGTGGTAGTAGTGGTAGGCATCCTGCCACCCTGGTTAAGGGTGGTAGTAGTGGTAGGCATCCTGCCCCCCGTGGGTGAGGGTGGTAGTAGTGGTAGGCATCCTGCCCCCTGGCTAAGGGTGGTAGTAGTGGTAGGCATCCTGCCCCCGTGGGTGAGGGTGGTAGTAGTGGTAGGCATACTGCCCCCTGGCTAAGGGTGGTAGTAGTGGTAGGCATCCAGCCCCCTGGCTAAGGGTGGTAGTAGTGGTGGGCATCCTGCCCCCTGGGTGAGGGTGGTAGTAGTGGTGGGCATCCTGCCCCCTGGCTAAGGGTGGTAGTAGTGGTAGGCATCCAGCCCCCTGGCTAAGGGTGGTAGTAGTGGTGGGCATCCTGCCCCCCTGGGTGAGGGTGGTAGTAGTGGTGGGCATCCTGCCCCCTGGCTAAGGGTGGTAGTAGTGGTAGGCATCCTGCCCCCTGGCTAAGGGTGGTAGTAGTGGTAGGCATCCTGCCACCCTGGCTAAGGGTGGTAG
Source organism: Calotriton arnoldi (assembly GCA_963921515.1). Classification (NCBI taxonomy): domain Eukaryota; kingdom Metazoa; phylum Chordata; class Amphibia; order Caudata; family Salamandridae; genus Calotriton; species Calotriton arnoldi. Next base: position 19,396 of record CAWUFW010026067.1, on the reverse strand, counting down.
TAGTGGTAGGCATCCTGCCCCCGTGGGTGAGGGTGGTAGTAGTGGTAGGCATCCTGCCCCCTGGCTAAGGGTGGTAGTAGTGGTAGGCATCCTGCCCCCCGTGGGTGAGGGTGGTAGTAGTGGTAGGCATACTGCCCCCTGGCTAAGGGTGGTAGTAGTGGTAGGCATCCAGCCCCCTGGCTAAGGGTGGTAGTAGTGGTGGGCATCCTGCCCCCTGGGTGAGGGTGGTAGTAGTGGTGGGCATCCTGCCCCCTGGCTAAGGGTGGTAGTAGTGGTGGGCATCCTGCCCCACCTGGGTGAGGGTGGTAGTAGTGGTAGGCATCCTGCCCCCCGTGGGTGAGGGTGGTAGTAGTGGTAGGCATCCTGCCCCCTGGCTAAGGGTGGTAGTAGTGGTGGGCATCCTGCCCCCCTGGGTGAGGGTGGTAGTAGTGGTAGGCATCCTGCCCCCCGTGGGTGAGGGTGGTAGTAGTGGTAGGCATCCTGCCCCCTGGCTAAGGGTGGTAGTAGTGGTAGGCATCCTGCCCCCTGGCTAAGGGTGGTAGTAGTGGTAGGCATCCTGCCCCCTGGCTAAGGGTGGTAGTAGTGGTGGGCATCCTGCCCCCCTGGGTGAGGGTGGTAGTAGTGGTGGGCATCCTGCCCCCTGGCTAAGGGTGGTAGTAGTGGTAGGCATCCTGCCCCCGTGGGTGAGGGTGGTAGTAGTGATGGGCATCCTGCCCCCCTGGGTGAGGGTGGTAGTAGTGGTGGGCATCCTGCCCCCTGGCTAAGGGTGGTAGTAGTGGTAGGCATCCTGCCCCCCCTGGGTGAGGGTGGTAGTAGTGGTGGGCATCCTGCCCCCCTGGCTAAGGGTGGTAGTAGTGGTAGGCATCCAGCCCCCCGTGGGTGAGGGTGGTAGTAGTGGTAGGCATCCTGCCCCCTGGCTAAGGGTGGTAGTAGTGGTAGGCATCCAGCCCCCCTGGGTTGGGGTGGTGGCGCGCATTCAGGCCCCTGTGTGCATATGTGGCATTGGTGATGGGCATCCCGCCCCTATGGTGCTGCTGTTGCTGGTGTAAGTATATTCAGATTCCCAGTGTATGTGTGTGATGTGTCGTGTACGTGTTGTATGTGTTTTGTGGTTGGTGTCTGACTTACCTTCTGCGCCGTACGCGTCCGTGCCTGTTCCAGTAGTAGATGTAGAATATTGGTATGATCGGGACGAAGGGATTCATGGTTGGTTCGTGTCGTTCGTCCTTCTCGTTGCTTCGCGTCGTCCTCGTCGCTTGGCTTCGTCCTCGTCGCTTCGCTTCGTCCTCGTCGCTTCGCGTCGTCCTCGTCTGTGCTGTGTTCGTCTCGTAGCCGTGGATCGTGTTGTGGCGCGATTCGGAGCTTATGTGCGCCTCTCCCGGATGCTTTGACGTGCCGTGCGTAGCGACGGGTTCGGCGCGTACGGAAAGCGCATCGTACTTGTCCGGCCGGACGGGGCTGCATTTTCCCTTCCGTGCGACTCGATTCGGCGTTTCCGGATTCGCCTCGGTCGGAGAACAGGACCTGGTTTGGGTGAGTACGGCTCGGCCGGAATTTTTGCTGTTGTGCGCATCGTACTTGCTCGTTCGGTGTGCTGTACGGATCGGTCGGGAAACTGGCTTTCGCATGGCTTTTTTCCCGACCGAATAGTATTGGGTGCGCCTCCGACCGAGATCGGAATCGGCCCCATAGTAAGAGACCTTGGCTTACAGAACGTAATGTAAAGCAAATCACAGAAGTAAGAGAATCAAGAGCCTTAACAAATTCGAAAACAATACACAAGTAATGAAATTGAAACTGAAAAGCAATAGGTAACCAATACAGTGAATTTAAATACGCTATAAAATGAAAAGAATGCCCAGGCCAAATAGAGTATGAACAGACGAGTGAAGAATCAATTGGAATGAAAGTACAACATACTGTAGAAAACTGACATAATGTGATTAATAGTAATCTAAATGAGACAAGGACTGAATCAAAAGCTTTACAGTTGAAAAAGGTTGGAGCGTCCCGTGCAGGTAAGAGCGGTGGGGCAGTGGGGCAGGGTGGGGGAGATTCGAGGGAACAATAATTATTTATTTAATTTTCCCTCAGCGTCGTCTGTCGAGTTCCCCCTTCACCCTGCCCTCTGCCCACCGCTCTTACCTGCACGGGCTGCTCCTGCAAAAAGGTAGAAAAGGTCAGATTCTCTTTATATTGTAGATTTGAAAATTACATGTACGAGATGCCATCAAAGTTCGTTTTTTATCTGTTAAACTCGAGACAAAAACGATGCAGAGGTAACTAATACTCTCAGTAGGTGTGAAAGATGAAAAAAGATAGTGGGGCAGAAGTAGAGTTTATTGTAGTAAATAATGTGTCAGGGCATTTTTGGGATGGCAAAAGTCTTTTTCCACATTAAAGTTGGGACCTGAGGGTTGTGGATGTGTAGCGTAGTGCACTATGGTAATCTCTAGTGGCCTCTGACACTAAAATCCAGTTTGGCCCTGTACCTACAACGAACTAGGAGACAGAAGTCAGATATGATAAAGACAGGGATCTATAGCACCCAGACACGAGATATACAAGAATTGTCCTGGCATCCTGTTTTCTCACTTACAAGTGTGCCAAAGTGTTACATGTGGTTCAAAATAGGCCTGGGTGGAACTTGCGGAGTTTTACTCCGTGGAACTCCACGGAGTATCAAAAAACTCTGCGAGATTCTGCGGAATTTTGCGAACTGGCAGAAATAGGCATGTTGCTCTGGTGCACTGTGGTTTAGCGCAGGGAGCTTGCTCCGTGCTGAAAAATCAACGTGAACATCACGACACAGCATGCCAGAGGGCACAGCTTCTTGAGTTGATTTTGCTGACTCTTGAATAGATTTTCTACTCAAGCGGCAGCTTTCTGACCATGCACAGTCGCATCCGCCCACGTTGGAGAATTCTCAGCAGGTGCCCTCCTAGCGACTGAAAATCACTCTAGGGGATGCCAAATCTCGCTCATGCTTGCCAACATACTGTTTTCGAGACGTGCAGGAGAAAAAACTTTGCCACACGGCGGTTGGCCGAATTTGTCCAATTCACTCTAGGGGATGCCAAATCTCGCTCATGCTCACCAATGTACTGTTTTCGAGCCGTGCAGGAGAAAAAACATACCGCGCGGCGGTTGGCGGAATTTGACCAAAAGTCTGCATTTCAAGTGTAACTCGAAGTGGCTGAAATTCTGCCAATTTCGCTGGTGGAGCGGAATATATCGCCCACCCCTAGTTCAAAAAAACCTGTCAGTCAGGATATAATGCTGTGGTGTCAACAGGATGCCCACAGCCCCCACCTTGAATATTCTGCCGTGCTAAGAGAAGTCATCCCTGCCCATTCAGCAGATTGTGTATCTGCTGGGAAGAATTTCACACCGGTTCACACATTATTCAGGATTGAGGACAGGCTAGGAGTGGCAGGGGCCAATTCTAGTTAGCTTTCTGAAAGTTCGGATAGGTAGGGGGTAACTTTCTGAAAGTTACTTTTTCTTAATATATATTAATAATCTGTTTTCACCATTGAATTGGATTATCAATAACAATTAAAAATAGTGGTTTAATTATTTTTCTAGCTGCTCCCATCCTGAGTTAGCAGTAATAGTATTTAAATCTGTACTTTGGTTTTCCACATAGTACTGCTAGGCCAGCCACAGTGAAAATAGCTTTTTTTGCCTTGTCAATGTAGGGACAGGGTAATATTACTTTTCTAGCTGCCCCACTTTTAAATACCATGCACGCTGCCTTAAGGCCTTCAAGGCCTACGTAGGGGTCACATACCAATATTTAGAAGTGAGATATTTTGCCTGTCAAAAAGGGTTATTTTGACAGGTTGCACTGCAGGGTTTACACTGCAGTAGTTAGGCTACACATAGCAGGCCTGTAGTAATGTTTGCCCTGCCAATGTAGTGAATGTCACAATAGGTGCTGCAGTCTATGAGTGGTATTTAACTTCCACGTCCTGGGTGCCCTTTCTACACCATAAACTAGGGACATACAGGCAAGTTAAATGTGCCTGTAAGGAATAAGCTAATTTAACCATGTAGAAAGTGGAAACACACACACTTTACTAGTGATGAGCAGGGATAAAATGCACTGTGTTCTAAAGCCAGAAAACATAATGTGCAGAAAAAAGATGAAAAATCTGGGTGACCACCCAGAAAAAGCTGAATGTCCTACACCATCCAACAATAACAATAAATCAGCAACCTCCTCCTACAGAACTATCAGTCTGGATGCTGGCCGTGCTACAGCACCAAAGCAGAACAAATTGTAGATATCACCAAACAGGTTCCTGGCCATAGTGACCCCTGCAAATGTTTGATTGCTCAGTAAACTTTGAAACAGCTGGTCAAAATGCCCTTGTGAATATACTCTCCACTAGCACGGAATTCAAAGGACATGGGAGAACGCAACGTGCAGCGCTTCTTCCGCGGTGAAAAGGAGCTCTGGTGGGCTGCAGCGCTCCTCCTGTTTGCTTACCTCACTGCAGCTGGCCCTCCGATGGTGTACTCGATGCCTCCATTTTGAACCTGGGGAGGCTTGCTGCTAGGAGGTACCTTGCGTACCTCCATGTTCTTAGTGTTTCTTCCTCCAAGAATTCCTTGGGAAGGAAGTATATTTGCCCAATTCAATATGGCAGGCATCCTTACTTCCCCTGTGCTCTTTTCCCAAATCAATCATAGTTTCCTTTTCCCCTCATGTAATTTCCTGGGTTTTGTGTATAAAAGGAGATTAGAACTGCCATGCCCTTGCGTTGCAATGCTTCCATCAGTCCAGTTGAGGGTTTCTACGCTTCCTGCTGTTTTTCTGGGTCCTGATTCCTGTTCTGCTATTGTGCTAGTTCCATCCTGCTCCAGGTTCTACAACTTCCTGCATTCCAGCTACTTTTGCCTGTGGTTACCATCTTCTGCAGGTTATTTGCCACATTGTTTTTTCCTCCAAACAGGGGCTTTTTTTGGAAGGCACTATCTACTTAGGCAATTTCTAGTGTCTGCGGCATCGCAGCTACCAGAAAGGGTCACCCATACCTCTGGCAGACCAAGACTATAAAGACCTGGGCAGTCCTCTCTCATTGAATGCGAGGGTTTGTAGCCAGGTGTGGTTCTTCTGAGCCTGAAGGTTATTCTTTAATACTGCCAATTCCCCCAGCTGCATTATCAATAGCTCTTTCAATACCTTACACCCACATATACTCAGCTTCTTATAAATAATCCGTAATTTTATCCTAAAGTTCAGGCTCATGCGCAGCACTCTATTGCTTTCCAGCTAGGTTTGAACTTGACGAATACTCATACACACATACATATGAGATTCACATTAAGAAAACAAAGATTATGAAAATTGGTCCAGCAAATTCTAAAATGCGGTCTTGGAAAGTGAGATGAGAGCCAGTTGAAGTTGTGTTGACTTATAAATATCTGGGTATTTTATTTGATAATAAAGTTTTATTTAAAAGTCAGCTTAATGTTTTAAGAGCAGAAACATCATCTTTAATATATGCTTTTAAGTCATTACGCAACTCATTAAGATGTCAATCTTATGATCATCTTCTTAAAGTCATGAGGGCCAAATTATTGCCAACCATTGCATATGGTTCACCTATCACCAAGGGAAAAGACTCCAAATTATTGGATTTACTGCTAATCAAGGCCTGCAAGTCTCTCTTTGGAATTCCTAAATCAATTGGGCAAGCAGAAATTTGCTTGGAGTTTGGTCTTCGAAGACAATCCTTGGTGGCGTAAGGGTCATTTTTTAAATGTATACATTCACTGTCCTTTTCTGAGACTGGGTCCTTAGCAAATAACAGTTGATATGAAATAAATCATTCAGATGACTCTGGGGCTTGGAGATCCTACATTTTAACGTGTTTACAAAGCTTTGATCTGCAGCAGGGGCTTTTGGAAATTAATAAGCTTAGTTTTAAACAGCTACTAAACAGAATGATAAAAACGAATTCATGTATTGCAGATAAAGAGGCCTTATCTGCAAAGAAGCATGCTTGGACAGTTATTAATTCACTCCAGACTATGGGAATTCAGCCTTATTTACTACTTTCTTTTCCTCCCGTATGAGAGATAAATATCCAATAATACGACTTGGCAGGTGTCCTACTAGAGACAGCACGCTGAAATTGATTTAGCAATGGACAACTAGTGAGTGTAGATCGTGTAGGCTTTCGGAAGACACTCTATTGCACATTGCTTGTGTCTGTCCAAATCTGCTTAATGCAGGTCGTACTCTTTTAAAACCATTCTTTATTAATGTTGGGGTGAGATCCGCTCGACAGACTCTTTTTAATGTTTATCTGCTGCTTCAATTTCTTTAATTTGTCAGCTGATAACGTTTTTGGCCACCACAGAAAGAATGTTTTCATCAGCAGCTTGAATACAGTTATTTCTCTGGTTTATAACATTGATTGATTATTGTTTTATATAATGGCTTAAAATGTATTTGTACATTGTAAAATGCCACTTTGAGGTGTTATTGAACAAAGACTAATAAGACTATCTGTTCCTTAGCACGAGGCATTCTGAAATACTGTAACAAATTGCATTGTGGTGGTGTTTACATTGACCAGATACGCACGTGGCACTTTAAAGCTTATATGGTCTTCTGCCGGTGGCAATAATTTTAACGTGAAACAATGTAAAAAAAAATATATATATATTTAGTGGTCTTTACATTGACTAATAATGCATATGGCCCTTTAAAGTTGCACTGTCTTTTGACAGTGGCAATAATTTTAACGTATCTGAATGTCTTTGATTAGGGATTTCATGAATAGCTGTGTTCCCTGTTTTAAGCATTTGGGATTATTTATGGACTCTGTTTTTGATTATGTTTTTATGATAAATGAACTCTCATGTTTAAGGGAGTTATTTTATGTATTCAAGTTCCTAATTTGCTTCATGTGTATTGTAAGACATCATTTTGTGATGCTTTTTACTAATCATACAATAAATATTATTCAAATTCACATTACCAGGAAGAACCTGGCACCCGTAGTCCCATCTCTGCAAAATAAACCCCCACTTTCAGGGTTTTGATTGAAGAATAACAGTTGAAACTATGGTCCTGTCTCTCATGCAACGTTACACCACTGAATGGCGGACTGCAAGTCACAGTTCTCCTCATTAAAGAAACAAATTAAATTGACCACACAACAAATACATTGACCTCCACTGACGGTCTTCATCACCTTCAAAGCCTACTACATCACATGGAAGACTTTATTGACTAATGTGCCACCTTAACTCTCAGACAAAATGTGATATTAAGAGCACTCCACAACATAAGAAATCACACTATTCAAGACTCGAATTCAAGGAGTACAGAACATCAAGCAACCAGGCCTCTTCATGTTATACTTGATATCTCATTTACTGTCTCGTTAGTTTAGGTAACACAGCAAAATCACTGTATATGCTGATAGTATTAAACTCTATACCAGTTACCCACAAAGAATGGTTAGCAAAAAATGTGTATTGTTTGTTGCACACTGGCACACTGGCACACTGAACACATTCATACTGTACTTTAGGTTGTGGAATAAGATTAATCCACCTCAATCTATGTATGTGTCTTGTAAATGTAGCTACTACTAGGCGAAATTAAACCCGTTAATTTCACTGAGCATTGTCATAAATTGAAAGATAAACACATCAATTTCATTGTAGGCTAAAACACCTCACACAAAGAAATTTAGCATAGACAAAACTGAAGTGCAATATAGGAGCAAGGGAGCAAAGAAAAACACCAAGAACTCTGAAAACCATTTGTTGTTTACTGGGAATCGGGATAAAAATATACCTTGGATACTCAAAACATTTATAAATCCTATGAAAATCGATTTTAACATCAACATCATTAACCATATTTGAGCCAGCGCATTGAAAAAAAACACAATTGAAAAAAAATACGATAACTCCATGCATTTAATAAAAAGACAAAACGATGGTACAAAGCAGAGTTAGAAGCAACGGTCTACCATGGAGTTATCAAAACATGTGCATTTTATAATATATATATATATATAAAAATGCACAAACATATGTTGAACCCCAGTGTATGATACAAACAAGGCTTCAGAATTGCAATTTAAAAACATCGACAGCAAGATTCTCCCATAAACCCGGCGTAAGATATAACAGCCTAAGCCTAAAAGCAGATGCTATAACCCTTGCCTTATAGCCATTACCTGTAAGTAGCATGTCACAAAATCTGCTAATTAGCGAGATTCCCCATATTCATTAAAGCCTCTAGAGTTTTATCATAGAAGATCAGAGGATACTTCCTCACAGGAGTAACTATGTTGGCGCTTCTTGTCTCACCCAGTAAAGAGCCCTGCAGAGGTACCTGCACAGTATTTGTCTGGATACGAGTGGTATAGTCGGCAGTTCGTGCTCCTTGGATGTAGTTGTGGGACTTCTAGTTCGAGGAATGACCAAGAGTTGAATAATCCTAAAACGGCATAGCAGGTCCTAGCCTATTTGGACAGGCATATGATATGGTTGACATGGTCATGCAAAATTCTAACTTTGGTCAACATCTGGACTGCACCTAATCCTCCGATATCCGTTCCGTGCCAAATACTTCTACTTGTCAGTGTCAGCACCAAACAGCAATCACTAGAGCTGGCCAGCCATCTTCCATTTGCGCTGCTCTCCTCAAAATATGTTACATGCATTGTATTCACTATACCCATTCCCTTCTCTAAAACGAAACCTTTCCGTAATTAACGATGCAAAACCAAAGTGTGTGTTTGCACATATATAAAGAGAAGAGAATAGATTGCACATTATAACCATCCTCATGTACTCGCTCATGTTCCTGTTCGCTATACGCTCGCACACAATCGCCGAAATTAAATGCATTCGTGAAATTAGTTAATCTTTTGCTCAAGCAGTCTGTCATTTTGGAGAAAAGTGATATGAGATACAAATATGATTCCGAACGTATCTCAAGAAGAAAAAAAAACCTCAAACGTGGCATTGACAAAACCAATAGTACAGTTATTAATGCTGTCAGAAATGATGCAATTAGCAGCTTCTTTCCTCTGCCAGAGGTTGCATGGTCAGCGCATTCAAATACCTTCAGATTCTTTTATTCATGCTTTTCTGACTTCCACAACTCTTGCCTAGATCAACAAATATGACAAGTTTCTTCAGCATTGTATAATGAGGCATTATGAAGTTACATTGAAAATAAATTAAGTGTAGATAGACATTGTAAAAGGGGCTATGAAATTCTTTTATATGTAAATTATATTTAGGTTGCCGGATAAAAATGATGGCAGTGTTTTTCGAACTACCCATATGTAAGTCACAAGTTTAGATGAGCTGAGGGTTCTACATGCGGCAAATGTATGAGAATACAAAGGTGTTTCGAGTCTGAGAAAGTCCCAGAGATAGCACAATCACAGACTGCGTATAAGTCCAGGGTTACACAGATGGCAAGGCATGTGACTTATCTGGAGTTATTTGTTTTCTTCTAGAAAGCCTCAAAGGACAAAGGGTAAATAGAGGTGGGGTAATTGGCACATGGATTACTAAAAGTCCAGTCAGGTTTTCAGGATAACCACAATAAATGTCTCACACTAGGGTTGCCTGTAGGAGCCACACCCATGTCCGATTTCCAGCATAGCCCCTGAGATAATTTTACAGGCAGTGAAGCTACATGTGAATTATTTACATAGCCAGTGTTTATTCTCAAACTCTGGGCTGGATCTGGCCCTCTTTAACCAAACAGGATAAAGGCGAACACTACCCTAAAGACAAGGTAAATTGTAAATCCAGTGCAACAGTATAATACTTCCATCTCACTCTTATTCCTTTCCCCACAACCAATTAAAGTGGTATCAACATAGATGTGTAACAATTCCCTGAAACATGATACAAAAGGTTCTTGGGGGAGTACCATGAACACAACTACCAAGGGTCCAGGACTAGGGGGGCACCACTTGGGGGATTAGGTCCCACTCCAGCAGAGGCCAATTGCATGGTTCAAGCCCCCTCTATTTTCTCGTAGCTCACACAGGAGAGCATCCAACTACCCCTTGTAGTCACTTCTCTTGGTCCTGGGTTCAAGGAGATGGTCCAGTTCTCCTTAAAACAGGAAGGCAGGCCTTAAAGCAGCAGGGCAGTCATCTGGTAGGAGCCGGGCAGGCCTCTCGGGTACAAGGCAGTACTTCTGAAGCCTTCCTGAAGGCCCTCCGGAAGGCGTGTTCTGAGGGTCTAGTAGTTATACTTGGTGCTAGGCTTTGAAGTGGGGGACAGCCCGGGCTACCCTTACATCTGGTTCAGGAAAGTTCTTCCTTTCCCCTGCCAAGGCTGCAAGAAGTCTGTGGTGACAAAAGGCTGGTGTCAGATCCCTTTGTGTGTGATGGAGGCATGCCCTTTAAAGTGTAAGTGGGGTAGGGAACAGCTCCACCCCCAGTCATGCAGGCAGGATGGTCCATCCTGCCCACATCCAGTCCCCTTGTCTTACTGTCTGGCAGGAATACACTAACCCCAATAGCAGAGCAATTCACAGTCATGTGACCCAGGATACTGGAAGCAGGCACCAAAGGATTAGGGCAAGAAAATATCAACTTTCTGAGGGAACCGTTGTTTAGTTTAGTATATGTTTGTAGGCACACCGGGTTTCCCCATACATTGTCTATAACCTTCTAAAAATGGCATTTAAAGAATTGTGACTTAAAATCCGACTCTACCATTGAAGATGATTTTAAATTACAATTCATTTGAGTCAAAACATGATATTTTTACCTGCTCCCAATCAAACGTTTGCACAAATTAAATGTAATAAGACAAACCAATGTTATCAAATGGGAATGATAAGTCTTACAGTAGTGAAAAAGTATATACGCAATGCATCATGCCATATGGACCTTTAGGACCTACTTTAGGGTGACTTACATGTATTAAAAAGGAAGATTTAGGCCTGGCAAAAGGTTTATTTTACCAGGTTGAATTGGCAGTTTAAAACTGCACTACAGTCTGCAGTGGCAGGCCTGAGACAAGTTTTAAAGTGCTATTTTAATGGGTGGCACAATGAGGCCCAGGAGCAGCATTTACTTTACAGGTCCTAGGTACCATGTAGTACCATATACTAGGGAATTATGAGTAACTTAAATGTGCCAATCAGTTGTAGGAACACTTTACAATGTTTAAGGGAAAGAGCATAAGCATTTTAGCACTGGTTAGCACAAAGTCCTACAGCCAACAACAATTAATTCAGCAGAGCAGGAGAGGAGAAGGCAAAAAGTCTGGGGGTGAAGCTGTAGAGAGGGCCAGTTCCAACAATGTGTTTATATAAATGTTTTTAAAGTGCTCTGTTGACATCTTCCAGCTACTTTGAATCGCTAAAGTAGTTTAGCGTGAGACCTGTCATAAGACCTCCTGTCATGTATGATGAAAAAAGCATTTAATCAGTTGGAAAGGCTCTCATGTCAGAATTGTTCACACTAACTTAATAAAGGTCCTGAGTACACATATTACTGCTCCTCTTGACTTTTAGAAAGGGATAGTCTTGGCTTTTCTAGCTGTATGGTAAAATGAAAAACTCTTTGAAGATTTTTGTCATCCGGGCTCATTTAAAACCAAGCAGAAGGATTGAAAACTCAATCATGGCCGTAAGGCATTGTTAAGGTGCAGGCCCAGTATTATTATTGTTCTTCCCACAAAGAACAACTGCTGCCTGCATTTCTCGAGATGCTGTGGTATCAAAGTCAATGCTATATTGAATACTGTCAATCTTGATTGCTTAAGAGTAAAAAGATAAACGTGGCAGCAAATAGGCATTCTCCCTTCTTTCGTGCCGCCCAGTGGTCCGTGTCAGCATTCCCAGTGGCGCGCAAATGCCTCTGCAAATACTTGTGTTGGAAATCAGAACCTGTTTGCAGTGTCCACCCACTTTTCGCTCAATTTTAGACTCCTAGATACTGTTTTTCTGACTCTGAAAGTGTTCTGGGCTCTGCTGGGCAGGCACAGGGCCAGTGTTATGGTGAAAACACAGTGAAAACCCACACACACATTAGGGTACACTATGTGTTAGGGTACCTCTATGATTGGCATGGCCTACCCTATAATCCCTATTAAATAATAGGGCAGGGGAATTAAAACTACCTCTAAGTCCCTAGTACATAATAGGGCATGGCAGTTTAGAGGCCAGCAGCCATTTCTGCACTTGCATGTGTGCACAGCTGAGAGCCTGAGTTCATTTTAAAATCAGCCCTGTGTTGCAGCACTGCTTTTAAATGTAAAGTGTGCCTAAACCTGACTTTGGTGGTAGGGGCACTTAAACAGTGATACACTACAATATTTTGTCATATCAGGTACCCAGGGTCTCCTCTAGGTGTCCGGGGAGGGGGGGAGGGGTGGGCTTAGGCAGTCAGGTACTTATAAGGAGGGTCCTTATAAAAGATGTTTTATTTGCCCTGGGGATAGAGAAATTGCACATTTTACTTCCCCTATTGTAGTAAAGTGCTTCACAAACTCGACTTTTGTGCTAGGAGCAATGTGCAGTGAGGATCTACATTATTTTTGCATAGTCAGGACCCCTAAAGTCTCCCCTAGGTGGCCCAGGGGTAGGAGGGGTCATGTAGCTCTAAGCAGAGTCCCTATAAAAGATGCCTTATAGGCCCTGGAGTTGGAGAAATTGGACATTTCATTTTCCCCATTGTAGATCCCCAGCCACGTAGGTTAACATTGCAATAGTTTCTAACTATCGTTAGAGATTACCGAAAAATATCATTCAAGGATTTAGGAGAATGATATTGATAAATCCAACAATATTCTATTGTTGAATTTATCCTAAAATATACAGAAAAGATGTTATAAGACTTTCTTGCATGAAAGCCAAAATTCAGCCTTCCTTCCCTCTTCTCTGATTGGTCAGAGTTAACAGGATTAGACAGGCTGCTTTGATGAAGTGATAAGTGGCCTCCGGGGACAAAAGGCTATCTGGTAGGAGAGGGCTCTGCTATTCAGGAATGCCAGAGCAGGGGGGAGGGGTCATAAAACATGAGCTTCAAAGGAAGAATAGGACAGTCAGAAAAGGCCAGGTCCATCTACCCCATCCCCTCTGAAACCAGCCAGATGGCAGGATTAGGAAGGAATTTGCATATGTCAGGGAGAGGATAGCCATGTAAATGAGCCAAACTGGAGGTTGGTTTAGCTAGTTCTTACTCCTCTGCAGAGATATCAGCCATATTGAATTTTGAAGGAATAGTGCTTTCTTAGAGATTATTGTGCCACACTTTGGAGGAAGTGGTCATGCTCTGGGGTGCTCCCCTCCATCTCATTGGACAGGAGTGCCCTCCTGCTTGACCCCAGAGAACACTAAATAAGTATCTGAGAGGGGCAGAGCCTTTCAGATCTGCTTCTTGAAACTAAGAGAAGAAGGAGGCTCCAAGCTGGAAGTTTGATTTGCACCAACCAGGCCATGCACTCTGACTGACTGCGCGGCCTGCACAATCTGGAACTACAGCCTGTGGACCTAACTGGCTTCAAGAGGAATAAAGAGTGGACTCCCTGCAAGCAACAGGTTAAGAGAGCTCACCTGGCCCATCACCGCCAAGAATCGCCAGCCTGGAGTGCGTCCAGTAGATTTGTAAGGGTTTTGTCCAAGTAGATTGATGGAACTGAAGTCCCAAACCTTCAAGGACCTTCTAGGAGATTCCAGACCCTTGGATTGTGTTTTGGACACTTTTGGACCCCCAGAAGAACTTCAAGAAGAAGTTCCAAATGTTTGGAGAACTTTGGAGCAACTTTGAAAAAAAACTCCAGAGAGGGAATGGCTCAACCTCGAGAGCCAAGCCGGCGACCTTCAGCGGCGAGTCTGCCTACCCTGCTGGTTCGTCCCACTGAAAAGCTCCGGAGGTCCAACTTCTAGAGTTTGACCGGGAGCTCCCTGGAAAGCAAGCCTGCGAACCTTCACTGATCCCGGACTGGTGAAGAGCATCGAGGGACCCTGGCAGAAAAAGCTCCAGAAAAGTTTCTAAGTCTGAAGGTAAAACTTTGACCAAGGCCTACCGCGAGGGGTAGCCACACAGGACTCAGTCTCAAAACTTTGACTTTGTCCAGGTCTAGCATGACCAGATGTCCCAATAGGCGCTATAGGTTTCTATGTGCTATATAGTGCTAAATCTTTTGTTTTGGTGTCATTTTGAAGATAAAAGTATTTCCTATTTTCATAAATTGGTGTTGGATTTTTATGTATTGTGTCTTAATTATTTATGGTGTTTTTAAAGGCTTTACCTACCTGTGTCCGAAGTTAAGCCTGCCGGCTTGCAGCCAAGCTACCAAGGGTTGAGCATGGGAATAATTTTCTGAGACCTGTTCTGAGCCTTAGACTGTGTTAGTGGCCTTATTGCCAGTGGTAGATATACATTTACCACTACTAATAACCCACTGTTCAACAACTTGGAAATGAAGAAGGCAAGAAAGTGCGACCTCGTTTATTTGGCGCATTTCCTGGCTGTCTTCATTTACATGCAGCACTCTAGTGCATATAAAAGTATGGAAAATATAATCCTGATTACCATGGGGCAGGGCCCAGAGAGTTTGGTGGCATGTCAAATACATGCCCGGAAAGAATAAAATCTTCTGTAGCAATTTTGTAGTTTTTTCACTTTAAAGTAAGGGCATATAACATCTGTATGACACACACACCTTTGGGAAATGGACTCTTTTACATTCTGGAAACTCGATTGGTTAATGTTATCACTGAAGATATCTGTGAGTGACCAGAGATTCACAGCATTGTATCCTGGCTGGTGCAGTGGGGGATAGTGGCTTGCTTATTTATAGTGCCTTGAGGTACCAGCTTGTGACAGAAAGCACTGTGCAGACGTGTCATCATTTTAAAATTGCATTGTACACAGTATAAGACAGGCTGCAGCAAAATAGTTTATCGTTTATGGTAAAACAAGTTATTTCCAAGTATGTATTTCAGTAATAAGTAATCAGACTGTACATAGTACCAACCTTTACATCAGTGCCAATTAAAAGGATGCATTGCAGAACTTAGCTACTGACACCCTTACGTTACCTCTCAGAAATAAAAAAATCTTTGTAACCATAACATTTTAAGTGACTCTATCAATTATTGTTCATACTGGCTCTTAAACAGCCTTCACATTTGGTGATGAACCAATTGCACACATTTACATATCTTTCTGGTTAGCAGGCGCCCTCGTGGGAAGGCCTGGTTGTTTGTTTAGCTCTCTGTCCCTCCCTAGGCTTCCCAGTACAGGAGACCTGCCACCCTTCACTTTAAGCAAGAGGCACATCAAGATCTGCATTAACTGTTCAGGTTCAGGACACTTGCTTTTAACAAAAACTATGGGTACTGTGTGCAAATCAGTCCCCATAGATCCACTCGACCTCTATTTAAATGAAGATTTTCTTTCCTAGCATTAGGGCTATGCCACCCTTGCTGCACATGGCCCAAGATAAAAAGGGGTGAGACAGACTGCTTTGGGCCTTAAGCTTAAGAGCGCACAGTGCAGCAGTCAGAGCAGACAGGCTGTACATATTGGTTCTGCAGGTGAGGGGGCACCAGAGCACAGACATTTAATTGAGGGTCCAACTAAACTCTATCCTTCCTTGTTTGCATCAGTGCCCTGCACACCCTTGCAGTGCCAGTGTTGTTTTGGGGCACAGAGCAATGGGCCAGGGGAGAGGAAACTAAAGCAAGAGAGAAACCTTAGCTTGGGCCTCACATCGATGATGGGGAGAGGGAGGGGAATATGGGGGTGCATGTTTTTAACAAAGGG
The DNA here is from genome assembly GCA_963921515.1 of Calotriton arnoldi. Classification (NCBI taxonomy): domain Eukaryota; kingdom Metazoa; phylum Chordata; class Amphibia; order Caudata; family Salamandridae; genus Calotriton; species Calotriton arnoldi. The sequence goes on along the minus strand of CAWUFW010026067.1, from coordinate 3,602 downwards.
CACAGGAGACAACCAGCTTGCTAATAAGTAGCTAGTAGCTATCTTTAGTAAAGCAGATGTGATGCCCAGGGATGTAAGAGGACCACTGCATCACAAGCAGGACTGTCTTACTTTATTAAAGGGGCATCAGGGTTCATATTCATTGCCAGCATTATAGCTGAGGGCACCCCTGAAGGGAAGTGGGGCACACATGGGAGCTCATTTTTTTCTGAAAGGAACAGAGAGTTTGTTTTAAGATAGGGGAGAGGATGTGGCCTAACAGCTAGGGCGGTTGACCTCAGATCTGAGGAACCGAGCTCGAGGCTCGGCAATGATGCTCAACATCCTGTGATTCTGGGCAAATCACTTTATTCCCCCGTGTCTAACAAAAATGAATGTGTCCTTGTTTAACGCAACTGGTGCTCATGTAAAGCACTCTGATACCTGATACCTTCGGGTCAAGTTTGCGCTATATAAAACTCTGAAAAAAAAGATTAAAGGGATGGCCTGGTACGGTGGGGAAGGGGTGAAAGAGGTAGAGGAGACAGCCTGCTACTCAGGGCTGCAGCTATCATTAGTGCTGCAGGTGCAGTTGCATTGGTGCCCAGGAGTGTGATAGATTCACAACACCCCAGTTATGGAGAACAGTGTTTGTTGATTAATTTTCGTTTTGGTGCATTTGCTCTTTTAAATGTCTCACACTTAGGGTCTGATTATGAATTTGATGGTGCGGTGGCGGGATAGCTCTGCCGCCGTACCGCCAAACCCGCGTGAGAACGGCCCAGTGTAGAATGAATTTTTTAGTCATTGTCGGGCATTTCCTTTGCCATTCCCATGGCAGTGCCTATAAAATAGGCACCGCCATGGGAACATCAAAGGAAGTTTCAACACGGCATGGACTGTAAAGTCCATGCCATGCTGAAACTGGGGGTGCATGAACACAGGGAGCACATGTGTGCCCCCCTGAGTGCATCCACACTGAGTGAGACAAAAGGGGGCCCTGTAGGGCCCCCTTTCTTTCCTCACCACCACTGTTTTCATGGAGGAAAGACCTCCATAAAATCTGTGGCAGTGAGGAAAGTCGTAATATGCTTGGCGGGACCGTGGTGGTCCCGCCAAGCATATTGATGCGTCTTGACCACCGCGCCACCGCTAGGGAACAGCGGTTCCCTGGTGGAGCTGACAGTGCCTTGGCGGCACGACCGGCAAGGTCGTAATGTGGCGGTCGGAAGACCGTCACTGCCGCCTCACCACAAGTCCACCGGTCCGAGGACCGCCAGACTCGCAATTAGGCCCTTAGTGTGAACTGTGAGCTGCAGAAAAAGAGCCACTGAAATGATCTCATAAACCCACTCCCTGCACTCAGTTGTGCCCCAATCATTACCAGACATTTTGGAGGGGTGCCCAACTTCAAAACATTTTGCTTAGAGAGCGGATCCAAATAAACAAGTTTAAGAACGGATCACTGACAGAATATCAACAGCAAAAATGTCGAGCTACAAAAATATCGGGACAAAAATATCGTTGTCCAAAATATCGAAGTCCTATCCTGATAATGGTAAGTACAAAAATATTGATAAAAAATATCGTTGTTTAAAATATCGTTGTTTAAAATATCGCTTTTTTTAAATGTTTAAAAAATGGTGTAAAATAATGCAAATAATACATATATTTAAAACAAAATAGTTAGAATTATTAAAAAATGTTTAAAATGATAAGTAATAAATATAATGTAAAAATAAATTATACCTACATATATATAAAATATAATATATATATTAACTTAATATAACTAATAAATAATGATTTTAATAAATTATAACATATTAAAACCATATTAAAAATTATAAATACATATATATACATACACCAATAAATTAAAAATAAAATTAATATATATATATAATAAATTAAAACATTAAAATATTTATATTTTTGTACAATTTAATTTGACACTTCATTAACTGCAACAGTAGTGAAACTGTTGGATAGCGGAGGGGATAAAATTACTATTCCCACTCCAGGAAGTGCAACATTAGGGAAAGTGTTGGATAGCGTAGGGGTAAAATTTACTATTCCCACTCCAGAGAGTGCAACAATAGGGAAAGTGTTGGTTAGCGTAGGGGTAAAAATTACTATTCCCACTCCAGGGAGTGCAACAGTAGGGAAAGCGTTGGATAGCGGAGGGGAATAATTTACTATTCCCACTCCAGAGAGTGCAACAATAGGGAAAGTGTTGGCTAGCGTAGGGGTAAAAATTACTATTTCCACTCCAGGGAGTGCAACAGTAGGGAAAGTGTTGGATAGCGGAGGGGTAAAAATTACTATTCCCACTCCAGGGAGTGCAACAGTAGGGAAAGTGTTGGATAGTGGAGGGGAATAATTTACTATTCCCACTCCAGGGAGTGCAACAGTAGGGAAAGTGTTGGATAGCGGAGTGGTAACAATTACTATTCCCACTCCAGCGAGTGTAACAGTAGGGAAAGTGTTGGATAGTGGAGGGGATAAAAATAATATTCCCACTCCAACGAGTTCAACAGTAGGGAAAGTGTTGGATAGCGGAGGGGATAAAATTACTATTACCACTCCAGCAAGTGCAACAGTAGGGAAAGTGTTGGATAGCGTAGGGGTAAAATGTAGTATTCCCACTCCAGCAAGTGCAAGAGTAGGGAAAGTGTTGGATATCGGAGGGGAATAATTTACTATTCCCACTCCAGCAGGTAAAACAGTAGGGAAAGTGTTGGATAGATTAGGGGTAAAATTTATTATTCCCTCTCCAGAGAGTGCAACAATAGGGAAAGTGTTGGATAGCGTAGGGGTAAAAATTACTATTCCCACTCCAGGGAGTGCAACAGTATGGAAAGTGTTGGATAGCGGAGGGGAATAATTTACTATTCCCACTCCAGCAGGTAAAACAGTAGGGAAAGTGTTGGATAGCGGAGGGGAATAATTTACTATTTTCACTCCAGGGATTGCAACAGTAGGGAAAGTGTTGGATAGCGGAGGGGTTACAATTACTATTCCCACTCCAGTGAGTGCAACAGTAGGGAAAGTGTTGGATAGTGGTGGGGATAAAATTACTATTCCCACTCTAGGGAGCGCTACAGTAGGGAAAGTGTTGGCTAGTGGAGGGGTTATAATTACTATTCCCACTCCAGTGACTGCAACAGTAGGGAAATTGTTGGATAGCGGAGGGGAATAATTTACTATTCCCACTCCAGCAAAATAATTAACATTAATTAACAAACAATTAATTAATTCTAAATAACTTACCTGCCACCATATTCCTTATAAATAACACCACCAATGTTGTAAAACATAACACAATTAACATGATAAATTTACAATTAATTAATTAATTAATTAATAATAATTAACAAACAATTTAAAAACAATCAATAATAAATTATTTCACACAAATAACACTAAAAAACAAAAGAAAATAAATTTGATAAAATAAAGTTTAATAAATATATTAAAATGTAATTCCTTTCCTGCCTACTCCCCTATCAACCCACAACCCGCTCTTAAAAAAAGAACACAAATAACATAATTAATAATTAATTATTAATGATTAATAACCAATTAATAAATAAATAAGAATACATTATTTACCAAGGGGG
>CAWUFW010026066.1:0-37231 GCA_963921515.1 Calotriton arnoldi | reverse complement strand
GTGAGGCAGGCTGCATATCAGGGACCACAGACCGAAGGGAGGGGCGGACACCTGATCTACACTTGACACCACGTAGAATAGAGTTTTTATCCTGGAACATCGCTGGGTTGAGGTCAAAGGGTGCCTCTCCCAACTGGAATACCTTCATTGAAAAGTTTGATATATGCGCCTTTCAAGAAGCCTGGTCCACAGAACCACTTTATCATCCGGGGTATTTAAACTACTATATTCCAGCTATCCAAGGTGGCAAGGGTCGCCCATCGGGGATCATACAATAGGGGTCAGACAGGAAATTGGCCTCAAGATACAGGCACTTCCAACAGAGAGTAATGATATCCTTGCCATCAGGTTGGTGTGCGGTCCCTATGGTAACATCGACATTTACAATGTATATGCGACAGGACACAGTGGGGGCGAAGGTCAGAAACCATTCTTGCCTTGGGTGAGCTCCTAGATGATCTTTCTTGGGCTGCCTCTGTTGTTATAGCGGGGGACTTAAATTCGACTTTTGAGCCCCTTGATAGTGAGGAAAATGACCTGGCGGGGAGGAAAATGAGCAGTGGGGTATTCCTCGCCTGGAAATACCTCCAATCAAAAGGTGGACAGAAGTAGCTATTCAATTGAAAGCCATATGCTTAGAATACGGCATAAGTGCGGCCAATGGTAGGACTACTTCCGATAGGCAAGGGGCCAATACGTTTAACAACGGCCACCACCACCAAAATTATGGCATACTCTTGAGGATATGGTTGTGCTGGACCATGTTGAGAGCGATCGTAATCCACTATGCTCTACGTTTGTATATAGGGAATTACAAGAAAAAAAAACTACCCTCAATTCATTTTCCATTGGTGATTTGCAATCCACCAATGACATGCGGCGACTAAAATGGCCTATGATTCTAGAACGGCCAGAAATATTGTCCGCTATCACCAGCAATGTCGAAAACATCCTAGTTGAGATGGAGTGCTCCATCCTTAACTCCCAGCCTCTTAAAGAAATAACATCGCTGAATAACATTGTTTGATAAAATGCGTACACATTTTCAAAGACCTTTTAGAACCAAGGCAAAGGGTACCCAGGCACGGCACCACTGGTTCAATAAAGAGTGTAAGCAAGCCCGTGGAGCCCTGGGGGTGGCAATTAGATCTGGTGATTCGGCTAGAGTTCAAAATGCCAGGAAAATGTATAAGAGGGCGATGGTAAAAGACAAAAAAATCTGGGATGAGAACAGATGGCAGGACTTAAAGCAAGCATGTAGTGGAACAACACTCAACGCTTCTGTAACCTGGTAAAATGGGGCAAGGGTGGAGTTGCACCGCCCCTGACAATCACGTGGACCCCGACACTTGGGTTAATCACTTTGCTGTACAATATGCCAATGATACTGTAGAGGACTGTGAGCCTTTCCTTATTCATTTTTATTTAACAGACAAAGTATTTGACTTGGCAGACATTAGTGCAGCCCTTAGTGCCATTACAGGTGGGAGAGCACCAGGTATTGATAGCGTTCCCGCAGATATCTTCTTGCAGGATAAGGTTAAATGGAGTCAGTATATAATGCTATTAGCAAATGCCATCGCCCATGGTGCCCCCATCCCGGACTCATGGCGGGGGGCAGAGATTATTCCAATATATAAGAAAGGGGACAAGTCTTTGGCAGGAAACTATAGGCCAATAAGCCTATTAGACTCAATTCAAAAAGTGGTGGCTCGACTTGTCCTGGCAAAGGCCCAAGAATGGATGGATGACATCCTAAGCCCACGCCAGACGGGATTTCGGGGCCATATAAGTACAATAGACCAGGTCTTTCGTTTTACCTTAATATACTGGTGGACCGTAGTTCTTGGTAAGGGCAGCATGTATGCTGCCTTTGTCGACCTTAAATCAGCTTTTGACCTGGTCTCACGTAACAAACTCTGGGTGGTTCAAAAGGAGTTAGGGATGCCCACCGATTTACTGTCCCTCATCGTCTGCCTTCATGAGGAAATCTTTGCCCAAATACGTTGGGGAGCACAGGGGAATAAGACCGACCCCTTTCCTGTAGAGAAGGGAGTATGTCAAGGTTGTGTAATGGCACCCACATTATTCTCACTTTTTATTAACAGAGTTGCTAAATTTTTATCCATCACTCCTACTGATGCTCCAGTTTTAGCAGGCAAAAAGATCCCGATTCTAATGTTCGCAGACGATACGCTTATAATTTCTAAAACTCCTAGTGGGTTACAACGTGTACTGCGGCGTTTTGAAGATTTCTGCCTTTTACGAGGTTTAAAAATTAATGCAGCAAAAACAAAGTTTATGACTTTTAACCAACATAAATTGTCTAAGGGTAGTATGGTAATGGATGGGTCGCCCCTTGAACAGGTAGACTCATTTATTTACCTGGGTATTACCTTGCAGAAGGAACTGAGATGGAGCCCAGACATTGACACTATGGCTTTAAAACACCGGCAATTAGCTGGTATTCTGAGTAATGAATTTAAAACATCTTTGACCAGGCCCCTTAGTCCGGTCCTCCAGATCTATAACGCTAAGGTGGTGAGCTCAGTCTTATACGGTGCTGAATTATGGGGCTTTAAGAAACTCATGCAGCTAGTTGTATCAGCGAACAGGTTTTTGAGAGGGATTACTAGCCTACCCCAAAGCACACCCATGCTACCTTTGCGGAATGACCTAGGCAGAAAAGCTTTGGTAGACCTAGCTAGGCTACACCCCATCCTTTATTGGTGTAGAATCTGGTGTAAGCCGGATCTGGCTACCTTTGCAGAAGGCCTCAGGGATGTTATTGCAGCCGACCATTTCCACAAAGTTAGCTGGCTGCGTCACATCAGAAGCCTCCTGGCCAGCATGGGTCTGTTCCATTTGTGGGAAACCCCGTCTAGCTCTCAGTTCCCATCGAAAGATTCAATCAAGAAAAGATATTGGAAACTGATTAAACAAGATGAAAACAGAATAAGTGATTGCACAACGTTGACAGGGTGTTTTTTACATATAAAACCATGGTCGAGCTTTGAGAACTACTGGGATGCAATCTCAAAGCCCCTAGATTGCAAATTGTATTTTCAATTTAGAGCGGGCTATTTGCCACTAAAGTCTTTTACCGCCAAATGGACCATATCAGGCAACAATAAATGCCCTATTTGCACTGACAGAGAAGAAACTTATTCGCATGTATTGTTTGTCTGCCCTGCTTATGTTGGTCCACGCAAAGTATGGTTGGCGAAGACATGCAGGAACATGGGTACCAGTTCAAGTAGTATTGTCTTGCGAAACCTGTGCACTGAACCATCACTCCACTATGCAATCCGAGTAGCAAAGTTTTTAAGATGGATGTGGTCTACAAGATCTCAATCACTGACTGTAAATAACTGAACTTGGAATCATGCTACCTGTGGTTGTGAAATTACCCTTTTAGAACCGAGCTGTGGCGCCTTTCACTGATCCCGTTGCGGTAGGCACAAATTGATAATATTATTGCTCACGCTTCTCATTTTAAGATTTTGCTGTATTACAATGTATTAGGATGAATTGATTTTTAACTATTTGCACACATTTTTACAACATTTTAATCCACTGTCTTATTGTTTTACCAGTGTTTTATGCTCAATACTTTCATGACATGTATTGTCGAATAAAGCTTACTTTGAATTTAATTTTTTTACTGGAGAATGAGGGCAGCAGAGGCAAACTCCCTCGCCCATTACTGCTGGCTGGAAGTCGAAAAACAATCCAGATTAAAGAACTCCGTATACTCTGTCTTATGGCAATCACTTTCATCTCTAAAGTTAGAAGAGGCTTTGCATGCAATACCTGCCTACCCCGAGCTCAAACAAACAACTAACAAAGCCATTAGTCTGCAATCACAGCTAATAGACAAAGCAACTTTGACTAACATAACACATGCGTGGGTGGTGATGCCAACATATAAAACCCTATCACCTCAACGGTACCTCCTGGAACACTTCTCAAGATCAAAAAAGCTCAACCTGATGTTACTGAGGTTCAGAGTTTAACCATCTAAAGATCAAACACCAAAATGGAAACGGTCCTGGCCAACCTTGGAATGTCGCCTTTGCGGTTATCTCAACGAATCTTTACTCCATCTCCTATGCACCTGCCCGGCATTACTACCGCTGCAGAAAACTCTATTATGACCAACATTGAGGCAACAACAAATAAGAACCTGCAGATCCGCTGTTATAAAATCATTAGGAGGTTCAACAGTCCAATTGGCATGCAAGGCCGTAAAGTTTCTGAGCTCAGCAGCAAAGGAACTAGTACCGAGAGACAGATGAATCAAGTTGGCCCACGGGGACCTTTGCCTCTCCAGTTCATTTTAAACTAAAGCTAGGACCAGCATTAAGACTAGTAAAGCGGTGTTTTTAATTAATAAGTCAATTTAAGCTATAAAAAAAGAGGTCATTTGAAGTCAACCTCGAAACCAAAAAACATACACAGGGACACATGCCATCCTTACATAGGCACATCACCTACCTTGGTCAAATATTGGCAGTCCATATGATTATTGCATTAGCACTTTAATCCTTATTTACGTCACTGTATCATTCGTTTGCTTTTATCCGCGATACGAGGTTGGACAGTCAGAGGTCGGACCAACTCGTACGCATCAGATGTTTCATCTTTTGACATTAGGGCTGGAAGCCCCAGGCTTATAAGAAGTCATAGGAAAGTTGTTTTAGAATTTATATTAACTAGATTGTAACCTAATATTTAAACTAGCACAAATGTTTAATGATTTTAAGTAAACCTTCGGCTGTTCCGCACGTTGCTTTTATGATTTTAAATGAAATCGAATAAAGTATATTTTTCATCATCATCAGCCAATGACTGCACAGTAAACCATTCAACCTTTAACAGCCCCTCCCCCGGCCGAGTCCACCGCTTGTCTAACATCTGCTGCACCAAAGTGTGCAAAAGGTCATATGGAGAACGAAGGAGAGCCTGCCACGTAACACAGTGTGGAAAGCATCAGGGTGGGGGAGCGGCGTTCACCGACTAGTACCTACTGCGCAAAACCAGCAGTCCCGCTGGTAAAGATCAAAGCAGAGAGGGAACCCGCACACCCCCCTCCCAGTCTGGGCACCGCAGGACCTCAACGCGAAGAGCTGGCCTCCGATGTTGTGTCCACCCATCTAACCTCCTCCAACAGCCCCTCCCATGCTCTCGCCACCTCTATGGAGCCCCCACCTCTCTTGCTTTCACAGGTTACTGCTTTCATTTCCAGCCCACTCAATGAGTTCACGCTTCCATTGGTCAACCCTCGGCCCCCGGAGGCTTTCCACTTAATAGTTATAAGGCGTTTAGTGCCAATATCGGCAACACTCAGTTCTCATACAGTGACATACATAAATAAACCACACAACACCTTTTTAGTGGAGAAATTTGCTGCAGGTTTATTTGCATAACCAATATGCCAACATGGTGGGTTATCTTACGGGCGATCCCATGGCAGGCCAGCCCCTATGCCGCCTGCCCGCCTGATGAGCCAAATTGCACCGTGGCCGTCGCCAACCGGTGGTTACCAATTATTGGGAGAGGCCACCTCTCCTATCAGTGGACCGCCAGTCCACTCCCTTACTCACGCCCCCCAACAGGTGGGCGGAGCGTTCCAGGCAGCCCCCGGTTGCTCAGACCCACAAATTAAATGGGACAAACAATAGAAGAAATGTTTACATCTACCGCTTGCTTCTATCAAGTGTTCTTGTTTACATCTACCGCTTGCCTCTATCAAGTTTTCTTCTATTGTTTGTCCCATTTAATGTGTCAAAAATGTGGAAATAAGCAGTTTTTGTGTTAATGTGAGAATTTAGTTTTTCTTTATACACAATCCTTGTATTTATCAATGTTGCTATATAATTTTGTGATTTTCTTTGTGAATATTATACATTCTTTATAAATATAATTAACAAAATGATTTAAAAAAGATTTATAAATAATAAAAACACTAAATATTTCTTTATTAAGTGTCAATTTTTTGTATGATATGTAGTCTGGTTACTGTTTTAGTGTACCTAGAATATACTCTTTTTAATTATATAGAAGCTTGCTATTGGTTTCTTTACTCACCTAGTTTGTTTTCCCTGCGTATAGCAAGCGTATTGGTTTGGTAGGGGTCCCCTTTTTACTAAAATAAAGGGCGGGTGCTTCCAGCCTAACTGAAGCAACATGCCCATACTTAGCGGCATCGACCAGACATTTTGGAGCTAAACTACGGCAGCAATTGAATGGTGTCAATCCGGATCGCAAATGTATGTCTATTGTGCATCAGACACGGAGTGCCCTGCTGTTTCGGCTGAGTTTAACCTGTTGCCTGCCCACCCTTACGGCCTATGGAAATTGTGCAAAACTCTCGCTTCCTACACTGCTGAGTGAGCCCACAGCATTTCACAACATTCCTAAAAAATTTCCATTTCCGACTAATTGTGAAAATGTTCACCCCATGGTATCTTGGTGCTGAACAACATGGTTATTGTTGCCCAACTCAATGGTACTCGTATCATTGACCTCTGAAGGATGCAGTGCTGAGTACCCGCAGTGCCCCAGGACCTCACAGATTCCACACGTTAAGTGCTTAATTTGTAGAACCATGCCCGGACAGACGTCAGTTCAGTTTGCACCACACATTGCTTCTGCCATGCTGCCAATCATAACATCACAACTACTAACCCTGACACTTGTGCAACTATATGCCAGGGATCCCGTCAGTCGGCCACTTCGTTATACACCACACATTGCTCCTGCCATGCTGGCAATTATAACATCAAAACTACTAACCCTGACACTTGTGCAACTATATTCCAGGGATCCCGTCAGGCGGCCACTTCGTTTTACACCACACATGGATCCTGCCGTGCTACCAATCTACTAACCCTAACACTTGTGCAAGTGTGACAATACAAGCTATTCCAGGTCCCCGAAACTATACGAATGGCTTGTGCAGCAGGCAATAATAATTTTAATGCAGTTTGAATTAATCCGTGCCTGTTGTGGTCATCTCTAAAATAGACAGACATCGCCAACCAGTGGCGGACTGTCCCAAGCGCTGGTGTAACAATTAAGTAACGGTGCCACGCACCAGAAACCTCTTGGTCAAATTTAGCACAGGTAAACTTGATGCAGTAATTTACCCTTAGTAGGCCATTGCAACACAAAAGACAAAACAGAATGTGCGCAGAACACGCAAACATGCAAGCAACAAGCTGCCAAGTGGCTGTTTATGGCAGCCGCTGACTCTCTACCAGCAGCACTCCAAAAGGGCACCCTTCTGTTCTCTAATAGAGGAAGCCTCTGGCTCGTTATTGCGGTCTGCCACTTAGGCCTTAATACGAGGCGTCCAATACCTCGGAACGGCAACATCTGTTCCCTAACCATGATAGATAACTCCTACAAAGGCTTTCATTGCAATGTTACTGGGACAATGTCAATGTGGGGGCTGGCCACCGACAACCATGTTTTGAGTTGAACTGCTGCCCAGCGGCATCCCGACTTAAATGCCTTGACTGTGCTGGTCATGCTGCCGATACATATTTTGAGTTAAGTGTAATTTGCTTTGTACAGCAACCAAATTACCCTTCGTGACATCTTTGGTACTTTATACCCATTAGCCCCCGCAATCCCCCAAGCCAAAATCTCAACCCGTCAACCAGCACACAGGGACCGCACCGGCACTGAGCGCTATCCCCACATGTGGCAGCAAGTGCCCAGCTCGTCTCCCAAACGTGACGAGCGCAGAGCAGGGAGGTAGCCCATTTTTTTTTGCATATTAATATAGCGCAAACTCGACCCGAAGGTATTGGAGCGCTTTATATGAGCACCGTATTTACATTACACATTCAGGCACGGGAGATTAAGTTATTTGCCCAGAATCACAGGATGTGGACGCGACCCCGAGACTCAAACCCTGGTTTCCAGCTCCAAAGTCGGCAGTCTAGCCGACGGACCACACCCCCTCCAAGATATGGCGGCAGCTGCATGGAATTAACCTATGATTCAGACAATCGAAAAAATCCCCTCGTGTTGGCCAGCGCCCGGAGGAATGCCCGGCGGACAAATCCCCCGTCCCCCTCGCATCAGTCACGCACCACCCGTTTGACCGTGCATGCCTCCCCGGCACTGCGGACCTCAATGGCACCGAGCGCAGCCAAACTCTGGCTGAACCAGCAGACCCCCGCACTTTCACGGCCTCACGCCCGCGGCCCCTTCCCCGTCACCAGGAGTGCCGGCACCTTCCGCACAGCCAGGGGCACCAGAGGCGGGCAACGCTGGCCGAGGCAGGCCACTCCTCCTCCCGAGGGAATGTCGAGGCCGCGAGCGGGTCAGAATCCCCACAAGGGAAGAAAGAAGCGCCGCCGGGACTCGCAGAGGTCAAACACAGTCCCCTCTCCTAGGTCGACTGTGACGCATTACTCCACAAAGCCCCCAACCCGGTGGAATCCACAAAATCCAGAACGGGGGGAATCCAGAACGGGAGCATAGCCCCTCCCCCACAACTCCTATAACGCAGACTCAACCCATGCACAAGCGAGGTGGACCGCACGGGCCAAAACCAACCGTCATCGGTTACCATCCCATTAGAGGTCGGATTTCACTAATAACCAAATTGGACCCATGAGACCCGCCGGCCTCTGCACACCCGATAACCACGGGACGGACTCGAAACCAGGGACACGAAGCCAGCCCACAACGGGACAAACCTCTGAACGTCTCGATGTAACCTGAAACACCGCACCCCACTGGCCATGAGACAAGACGTCAACCCCAGGTCACCCTCCAACAACAGGTCGGAGGCCGGGCAGTAGCAAGGCCGCGTGCCAACATCCATGCCACTCGCACTGAACCAAACGCGCCCCTCAACCCAATCGGTCGCATCCCTCTGCCCCAGCATCAAGGCAAGGCAAGCCAACCCCGCTGATACCCTAAACTCGCGGGCCGCCAATGCCTCCAACAAACCCGTCGGGCCTGGGCACCCAATATCCAATTACAACACTCATTAACATCACGGGATTAGCTTATCAAGTAACGTCTGCAGCGGCTCACTGGCTTCAGTATTGCAGTGTACCGCGACGTTTATTCCTTTTCCCAAGTTCACATGTCGAATCTATTAGCCGTTGCAATGTCAAATAATACGGAAGTTGCAGCGAAGATAACGGCAGCTGCGGACCTGCAAGACGGAGGAACAATAGTACTCCTACTGACAACCGTGCTCTATTACGAGTCGAACGGCCGGTACAGCCACGGAGCCAACACCATCCCCTTTCCCACACAACTCGGGACCCGGGAACCCAAGACCGCCTCAAGCTCCCCGACCAGGGAACAACCAGGAGGTCGGAGCCACAGAGTCTCCAAAAGGAAAAGAGAGGGGAGGCTGTTAGGCCCCGCAATGGCCCCTCCTAGCCCGCACTCACCGCAACCGGAAACCGACGCCGCGATCACTTAAACGATAGCCACAGTGATCATGCCCACATTACTGGCCACCCCCGTTACACCCGCCCCAGGCCGACTACGATGCCGCTCCCATGCGGCCCTTGTGCCTGCATAGTTGTTAGAGGGCCGGGTGGGGGGAGACGGGGTAAGAGTGTTCTGTCTGCGAGACAGGGAGACCCCAGATGTACAAGGGGGGGTGGCCTTGGGCTGCTGGGCTGACTCACCGCACTCTCATGATCATGCACGACGCGAACGACGGCGTGGCTGGCGACAAAGAGGACAAACAGCGAGACGGGCAGCGCTCAAGAGACCGTCCAGTGGGCGGGGGAAGGCTTTTGTACCCCTGTCCCCCTCCCACGGCTGGAAGTGACGCGGCCAGCAGACCCCCTGGTCCCTAGCCCAGGGAGCCTAGTCTGCAGACTTCTGTGCCTTCCTGTGGCACTAAGGCGGCCGCCCTGTTGGAGGGTCCCCTACGTGGCCCCCCGGGCAGCCTTGGCATTACTTGAATCCAAGCCAAGTCTATAAATCTAGAGCGGCCCTTATACTTTGCTGGATGTGGGAACAACCCCCACAAGCACGTCACTGGTGAATGCAGAATATGGCGTTCAGTGATGTCATTAATATAGTCAACAATCTCCACCCAGCAGCCGGAGAGGTGCACACAATCCCACATCATATGCAACAGTTCTGCCCCGTTCGTCCACACCTGAGGCAGGCAGCTGAGGCACCAGGGTATATTTTATTAATCCTGCCTGGCGTAAGATATGCTCTGTGAACAAGAGAAAAACAAGCATTGGCATAGCCAATAGGTCTCGCCTTTGGGACCTTATAAGTGTTTAGCCATGCAACAGTTAAAACAGAGGTACTTTCTACACTCCGCGCTACAAGCAGCTACGTCGCAAAAAACCTGTGCAAAGTTGTACAGTCTTCCATCAGTCACTGGGAGTCTAGGATTGTTTACATTTTAGCGTAAGCATCGACAAAGCCATTAACCCGGTCTTTAAGTTTATCGGTAAGAGTACGACCTCTGTGCATGTTGCCACAGCTGTCCAAGAAAAAAAAATCCCATAATGTAGCATGGTCTTGGGATTCATTAGAAAATCTGAGGGTATTGCTCCTTTGAATAACAACATGCATTAGTGGAGTGAAGCAGTCATTTTAAAGAGCAGCGATACGGACTCGCAGTAGGGCTTGAAATGTTGTTGCATGTTTAAGAAAGCCTATTTGACTGCAATTCTTTACTGTGTAAACAAAACAAAAAATTAGAATGTAGCGTGAGGAATTCCAGGAATGAGGAGTGAGGCGGGAGGGAGAGAGAGAGAAAGGGAAAGAGTGAGAAAGAGAGAGAGGGGGAGAGAGAGAGCGAGAGCGAGAGAGGGGGAGAGAGAGAGAGCGAGAGGGAGAAAGAGAGAGCAGGAGAGACAGAGAGAAAGCAGAGGAGAAAGCGAGAGGAGAGAGAGAGCGAGACAGTGTGTTACTGTGAAGATACTGGTGCTGTATGGAGTCTTATGTTTTTTATGCATAAAACCTAATAAACACTTTTTTTTTTTTAAATTGTTTGTTTAGTTACAATTGACATGGGGAAAATTTAAAGTCTACAAAACTAAAACTCTGACAACTTGCATACGAAGTAACAGATGACATCATCAATAGTATCGCTGACACCAGTAAAATTATCATAAGGATGGAAGCCAAGAAATTACTCTAAAAATAAAGCCAGCGCGTGAGGTCTAGTACAAGGTGATCTGCAGAATCAACTGCTAGAAATTCTATGGCTAAATAGGTCCAGGGACGGTCTCCTGTGAGACCTCAAAGCAGGGTGTCAGTAAGGCCAAGGGAGTCCTGCTGAGACTTGTGTGTGAAATACAAGAGGATCAAAGGGAGAGCTCAGTGCACAGCTGGAAAAGAGCTCAGTGCACAGCTGGAAAAGCTGCCACCTCAGCAGACAGCCCCTCAGATCTGTCAATGAACCCATACCTGCTGGGCAGGGTGCTAAAGACTCCTGTGGATTAATAACTGTGTTTTTCCCCATTGGGAATGAAGATATGAAGTGCTCTGAGAAGTCTTCTGGGACACATTGAGAAAAGCAGTGTGGTTGGTTGGCAGGCAAGGCCTGGCACAGTCTATGGAACCAAGGCTGCTTTAAACAAAAGCTTTGGGCAAAAGGGCCCATGAAGCAAAAGGTTGGAATAGGGTACCGGTATATATATGGCTTCTGCTGGGGAACAGTGCATGCACCTTCTGAACCTATTTTGTGCTGAACTTAAATGATCATTGTGTCGTGGTCAGCTAAATTGCACATCCCACAGGCTGAAGAAACAGAACTGAACATGCCTGCACAAGCAGCCGACACTGTAGGTAATGAAACACCTCATGCCAGGTCCAGTCAAAGAGTTGATGCCAGTGGTACATCGATCTTCACTAACACAATAGACTTGTGACTGCATTGAAAAATTAGTCCTGACCTCATTAACATTTGAAACCCCCCTCCCAGCCCTGTACAACGAATCACCTCTACACTGCATAATCCGAGCTCTGCAGTTGCTCAACCACTGCACTTCTCGCCCTCAACAATGCTCTGTACATCCGAGGCCAGAATCTGACTGCAACCACTCTCAAGCACTCGACCATGCTCTACACACCCTCACGCATGCTACGCATGCTACGCATGCTGTCACGCCCGCTGCAGATACAATCTACATAGGCTACCTCGGCACTTTACACCTAATACCAACACTACCCAACCAGATTATGCCCTGCCTGACACACCCATTCGTTGCATATGCTCAAGCACACTCCGCGCATCATCAAGTCAAGCACAAAGCCCCGTTAAGAACTTTCCAAGCACCAAATTGGCCTATAGAGGTGGGCGAATTCTGAAGGCTCGGGCCAGGCTCTGGCTCAGCTCGAGGTTCTATTGCAACCTCGAGCCCATGACGAGCCGAGTTTTCATGAGCTTCTGCCTGCCACCGTCGCTGTTCTACCCTTATGCACGAGTCAAAAACAAAGCATTAACCTTTCAGGTAAAAAGGAGAAACACATAGATACATATTTTGTAGCTGATTTTTGCAAAGTGAACAAGAAAACCTGAATTAATTGCGGCTTCCCTGCTTAACCATATTGGTTGATATTAGGCAAAGATTTTACTTCTACCAATCCTCCTTTTTTCTTCAATATGGCAAACGAAAGTACCTTCAAATACCCGTGTTCCGAATATCAGTTGTAGAAAAGCAGAGTGTTTGATTTACTAGACTATAATGCGGCTCTATCCACAAGAATGCGGCCACGCCGTGTTCACGGGACACCTGTATTTCCTCTTAGTTCATTAACATCACTTTCGCCAGAGTGGGGGAGGGAGCAGAATACTTCTAAGTTCTTGTTTGAAAAGTATCACTTTTGATAAGTACTTCTCAGTGCAATGTTATTTATAATGGAAGTATTAATATCAAAGTTTCCACGTGAAAGAGATACACTTTTTTGAACTGCGATTTGACTTCATGGTGTGTTGCATGTTTCCATGGCAAACATATTTAGGGCTCGGCTCGTGCACGGGCTCTAAGAGCCAGGCCCCTGGCTCTGGCTGGTCCAGTTAATAATCTGTTGGCTCACACACCTCTCTACCCGCCTATGCATCTCACTGACCCTGCCGTGCACATACACTTCTCATGCACCCCCTCTGCACAGACGGCCACGCCCTGTGCGCAGGCACCCAAGTTCTCGAACCTTCCAGCTCTTCACAGCACACCTCTACCCTATCTACCCCCGCTGGTCTGCACTTCCGGAGGGCACAGTCTGGACATTCAGCGCAGTGCAAACCGAGAGGTAAGGGAACCTGCAGATGGAGCAAAACCAGGTCTGGGCGGAAGGGCAGGGGTGAAACTAGCTGGGGAGAGGTGATATAAATCGGGGAGAGCTGTGGAGGGGGTGATCTAAATCGGGGAGAGCTGTGGAGGGGTCACAGACGTATAGATTCCTGATAATGCAGCACATCAAAGAACCGATACTGCAACGAGCTAAAGGGCTGACCCCAGAGGCAAATGAATTAACTTGCACTGGAACAAAGTAAACACGACGAGAAAACTCTGGCACTAAAATAAAAATTAATGAAAAGCATACTAAAAGGCAAATCAATGCCCCGCTACTGTAAAGAAAATCAGTCGACAAATTGTGGGACGATTCGAAGCACCGATTATGTAAAAACGAAGGAGCACAAAAGGACAAATCAAAGGTTCAAATATGGAAGCAAAACAGGTGCATGCAGGGCAACTGAGAGCAAACTACTCCAGACTGCGGCTGCGCGGCTCGAAGCCTACGGGCCGATTTAATGGTCGACCCATATACATGATTTATCATGTATATGGGTCGACCATTAAATCGTATCATGTATATATCAGCCAAGGTTCACCAAAGAGCAGACGCTGCGGGTGCAACTACCGGAACTGTCACTAAAGGAGTAAAGAAACTGTGTTTTAGGCAATAAATAACAAGCACAAGAGCGCGCGGCAGCAGGGGGGGGATGAGGAGAGGGCCTGCGCGATTCCCTTGCGGGAGCGAGCAGCAAGGTGAGATAATTGATAACATATGGCGCTAGCTGCTCGCTCCCGCAAGGGAATCGCCAAACGTGCACGCGTTGCCATTGAAGGCAATGGAACGCATGCACGTTTTTGGGCGAAAAAGGGAATCGACGGCTAAAGGTCTTTTTCTTATGCAGCGCATGCGCGCTGCGTAGGCGAGACCTAATGAATCCGTTTGAAGCTACAGCTTCTCAAAACCTTGGGAACCTGCTCCAATATTGTCAATCAGTCCGGATCACTGATCGGTATACCAATGTCCGCTACCCAACGGTCCTGCGGCGTCGACAAAGGGGCAATAATATCCTTACGGAACACCAAATACAGACTCAAAACAGCCGTATGTTGGCCTGCGGTGGTTCAGAGAGCAAACCAACCCAGCTGCTGAGAGGGCTCAAACTGTCCACCCCCCACTGATCCTTAACTGCAGCCTCAATCACCTTCTAAAATAAAAACTGCCCCACACGTAGGTCAAAATCAGTCCTTAACTCCTAAAATGATAACAAAGCCCCACCTCAAAAGAGGCCCAGCACCCTCCAATTACCAGCATGTGGTAACTCCAACAGTGCACGCAGGGGGATTTCAGGTGAATGAGAAGCTCGCGTTTTGGTCTACTGCAACCAGCGGAGCCAGCAGTGCTTGATAACTGCTAGCAGACCCCAGCGCATAGTGGTCAACCTCCGAGGAGCCAGTAACAACTGTGTCAGTTCCCGGTACGTAGGGACAGTGCCATACTCAACCTCTTCCTCACTCTGCCTAGCATGCATCCATCTAGCTATCCACTGCATTTGGCCTGCCAAAAAAGATTTAAAATCCGGGGCCTCCAGTACCCCCTCTGTTGTTGGGCACTGAAATTTAGTCAATGCCACCCTGTGCCGGCCCCTATTCCATATCAAGTTAGTGAGCAGGGTGACAAGATCTCCAAAGATACTGCTAGGTACAATCACCGGTAGCGTTGCAAAATAAAACAGCTGTGGTAGTGCCACCTTCTTGGCAACTGCAATGCGTCTGGCTACCAACAGAGGCAGGGTTTTCCAGAACTTCACCCCCGCCCTCAACGCTGCAACTCCCGTCCCAATGTTTCCCTCCAGAAGGTTTCGGTCTCATGGTATATGGGAATCCCTAAATATTTAAGACAATCGGGCTCCCACTGCAACCCTTCCAGAAGCACGGGCTGGGCCACCTGTGCCTGGACTGGAAACAGGTTGGCCAATTAATTACTAAGGAGTCCCAAAATGTCCCCAAAGCTATCAAGCAAGTGGATCACCCTCACTAGGCTCACTCAAGCATCTTCTAAAAAGAGCAACATATCACCTGCGTACAAAGCAATATGATGCCAAGTCCCATGGCATAACACGGACAGCTACCCCAGGAGTGCCTTACAAGCTAAGGGCTCCACAACCAGGGCAAATAGCAGCAGTGACAATGGACACCCATGTCAGGTCCCCCGACCCACCGTATATGTATTGGGGACTATGCCCCCTGTTTTAACACATGCTGTGAGATCAGAGTATAACAATTTAGTCCAGCACACAAAGTTCCTCCCCAGATTCATCGCCCCCCTCACTGCATAACGATACGCCAAATCCATGCTATCAAATGACTTCTCAATGTACGCTGCCATAACTACCCCGTCATCCCCTGTCCAGGCCCCATCTTGCAGTATGTGCAGCAGTCTACGGATATGGAGTGCTGTGTTACGGTTTGAGATAAAGCCTGCCTGGTGGATCAATTTTGTCATATTTGGCAACAAGCGGGTTGCAAGCCCCCGACTCAGGATTTTAAAGTCGACATTCAGCATCGACAGTGGGCCATGTGCTTTCATGTCATAATGAGGGCACCCAGGCTTAAGCAACGGAAACACCAACGCCTCTCTCATGGACTGCAGCAAAGAACTACACTCTTTAACCGCACTATACATCTCCATCAACCGGGGTGCCAGTTGATCAGCATGCGCACTGACCCTTGATCACTATTTAAAGACATCACATTCCACTAGTGGCGTCGATGCTGTGTGGTCATTTTCTGTGAAATAGTGCCTTACCCCTTCCTCAATAGTCTGCCGGAAGACCTGGTCACCGAGTGACTCTACCTTCAATCTCCAGGTGGGTTTACAGCAGGGAAGGCTCCTCCGTTATGGCGGAAGAGCGTCGCCCCACTAGGTGGCAGCAGATTTAAGCACATGAAAAAAAAATGATAATAATCCAATTTTATTATCATTTTATTTTTATTTTTACCTACATGCTGCCAGCGAGCTCGCGTCATAGGACGGGGCGGGCCATGCAATCTATGTGCAACCGCAGTGGGGAGGAGGGGTGTTGGGCACTATAAGTACGCATGATGGATTGGCCTGCCATCTTAGGCTGGCCAAACCGTCATGAGCACTTAGCATTTCTCCACCCGGCTGTGTTATAAAGCCAGGTGGAGAAAAGCCACAGGGTCCCAGGCACTGTCTGAGATGCAAACCAGACCGCTCAGTCCAATCCCAGTGCTTCTCTCATGCTGGCTGGGAATACCACTCCCAGCATGAGAGCAGCATCAGGATTGGCATCTGGGAGCCGGCGCAGTGTGCACCCAGCCCTGGAGACAAGGATCTGGAGAGGAGCAACGCGACGACCGCAGCGGCAGGTAAGTAAAGTGTTTTGGTTTTTTTGTCTGTGCTTATTTTTGTATGCCCCTTCAACACCCCACTGCTTCAGAACCGAGCAGCCACCACTGGTATACAGGTACAAGTGGGGGTCCAAGCAATGGACAACATAAGGAGATTGCGATTTGACATTGTCCAGGACAAGTATTCGTTACTCACAACTGAAACATGCACATCAGGAGTACTCAGGAATGTGTCAAGACAGACATGTAGCTCATGGAGGCCCAAATTAAATGAATAATCCCTGTCAAGGGGGTATGCGACCCTCCAGGTGCCAGTGAGTCACCACTGCTCCTGCCACTCCCTGAACATCGGTGCAGCGTGCCACAACGGGAATCGTGCAATGGTGAATGGGGGTCTATCGAGCATGGGGTCCACCACAGAGTTAAAATCACCCCCATCAAGACAGAATGGGTCACATAAGGTGCAAGAACATTCGACAAATCATCAAAAAAACGTCGCTGAACATGTAAAGAGTGATGTAATATGTGAGGTCCTAAGCAGTGCATTGTGGGTAAGTATGTTATAGTTAGCTCAGGTAACTATAACTGCTGAACTACTATGGCTTTGTGTGTGTAAAATCTGAACCTAACTATAATGTCCCTGTACCCTTTGGTTTTTCAAGTGAATTCCTACAGCTGTTTCAATTTTATATCCAAACTATAACGTCCCTGCAACCTTTTGTTTTTTTGTGAATTTCTATGGTTTTGTAGTGGTATTTGGAACTATGTATCAGTGTGGGGTTTTTAGTATTGACAGGAATAATGGCGCTCAAGCTAATTCGCGCTGAGTTTATGTTATACTAGGAGTGTGAACGGTGCAAACCAGGTCAGGGGATATGCCCTAAAACCCCCGTGATGGTATGGATAGAAATCCACACAAATGAAGTAGGTACAGTCCCGGGCACACGTAACGAGGATATAATATCAGGAGAAATGTCTCATACTGCAGAAATGTAGAGGGTCTACACCAGAATGATAATCATAGGTGTTTAATATAGTAACAGAGCATAAGCAACCAGCCAAAACAAAAGCAACCAGCCGACACGTGTTTCGTCACAAAGGGTAGTAACCCGTGACTCTTCAGGGCTGGGGAAGATACAAAACATAAGATAAACCGACAAGAAAGCAAACAAAAGATGTATAGGTCGAAATTAAAAATCATAAATACAAATGGAAACCTGGTTACATAACTTACACACAAAATGACAATGAGCCAACCTATGCTAGCTCACTATCCCTGGTGTATCTGCTTACACCTTTTCTCCCCCTCTTTCACTATCTAGTTTCCTGTACTCCGGCGCATCCGCCGTTGTCGTCCTGGACTACTGACCTGGCACGCCTAATTCTATATTCCCCCTGTGCTACTTAGCACTTGGTTAATCTCGTCGCCACAAACTGCATCGACTTTTCTGAAGGTAAGCCTTCTTCACCTCGATACTCTAGTGTTTTCGTCTTTCCCCTTCCCCCTTTCCCTCCCACACTTGGCACTTCACTTCATTCCCATTTTCCTTTTTCTCTCAGGTCAATAGTCCTCATTGGCTTATCCGCCGCCCGGCGATATCCGTCTTCCTTTCCTTACATTTGGCAGTAGTCCACCTACCGTGGTTCGCACTGCTCCTCATTGCCGTTTTGGATTCTTGAACGGTCACTTGGTAAGATTTCACTTTAGTTTCCCTGTACGTATTTTTCCTTTTCCAGCTCACCCTTTCGCTTACCGTTTTCCTTTTCCTCTCCATAGAATCCACCTTGTTGGCACCGCCTTTCAGGTATTTTCTCTACCCTTTTTTCTCCCTCCTTTTTTTCTTTTACCTACTAGTAGCACACACTTAGGGCAGCCGTCTATTCCCTCCAGAGCCACCTACTAGGCTGTGTCTTTATCGTTCTTTCGCTTTCTCCGCATGTCTTTCAGTCGCACTCGTCCAGCTCACAATGGAGCTTGCTCGTGATCACCATTTCGTTCACTATGCGGTTTTGTCTTACCTTTTGTGTACCAGAGGTCCTCCTTTTAACCCTGGGTGACCTATCCTCTATTTAGGAGTCCTTGTTTATCTAGCTGGTCTTCTGCCTGAGTACTTTTCACCATCACTGATTTTGCGTTTTCAGCCGCTTTTAGAACCTGTTCGTTGCCATGACTGGGCGCCCTTCATTGCATGTATTTCCAACACGTTCCGCTTAGTGCGTGATTGTTATCTTTAGAGGCTGCCTTTTCAATTTTTATCACATTGGCTTGTGTCGCTTCTCATTTACCATGTTCTGATTATTTCGCCTCTTGGTCTGCAATTCCATTTATTTTTCTTCCTCTACACATTCACAGCTCGACCTTTTGATCTTGGTGCAAAGATCTTTCATTGTCATTTTGTGTGTAAGTTATGTAACCAGGTTTCCACTTGTATTTATGATTTTTAATTTCGACCTATACATCTTTTGTTTGCTTTCTTGTCGGTTTATCTTATGTTTTGTATCTTCCCCAGCCCTGAAGAGTCACGGGTTACTACCCTTTGTGACGAAACACGTGTCGGCTGGTTGCTTTTGTTTTGGCTGGTTGCTTATGCTCTGTTACTATATTAAACACCTATGATTATCATTCTGGTGTAGACCCTCTACATTTCTGCAGTATGAGACATTTCTCCTGATATTATATCCTCGTTACGTGTGCCCGGGACTGTACCTACTATGGTATTTGGAACTATAATAACCATGTAACGTTTTTTTTCCGTAAATGTGCACGGTTTTTAATCATATTTCCTAACTCTATTATATGTCTGTAATCTTTGTTTTTTTTACTACATTTGTAAGTTTAAAAAAAAAAAGATATATTAATAAAACACAGCAAACTAGAACATTAGTTTAACCTTAAATGATGTGATGGGTGAATGTATGAGTGTGTGTGAATGGCTTTCTGGGTGTGTGAGTCGTTCTCTGGGTCTGTGAGTGGATGCATCAGTGACTGTATGGGTGTGTGAGAAAGTGTGTTAGTAACTGTATGGGTGTGTGAGTGGATGTGTGAGTGGTTGGGTGTGTAAGTGGGTGTGTGAGTGGTTTTGTGAGTGTGTGAGTGGGTGTGTGAATGGTTGTGGGTCTGTGAGTGGCTGTGTAGATCTGTGAGTGGGTGTGTGAGTGGTTATGTGGCTATGTGAGTGGCTGGATGGGTCTGTGAGTGAGTGGTTATGTGGGTGTGTGATCATCTGCATGGATCTGTGAGTGTGTGTATGAGTGGCTGTGTGGGTCTGTGAGTGGGTGTGTGAGTAGTTGTAGGATTGTGGGAGTGGGCTTGTGAGTGAATGTGTGGGTGTGTGAGTGGGTGTGTTAGTCTGTGAGTGGATGTGTATGTATATGTGTGGGTCTGGGTGTGTGAGTGGTTATGTGGGTGTGTGAATGGTTGTATAGGTCTTTGAGTGGGTGTATGAGTATCTGTATGGGTCTGTGAGCGGCTGTGTGAGTGGCTGTATGGGTCTGGTGTGTGAGTGGCTGTATGGGTCTGTGAGTGGCTGTGAGTGGGTGTGTGTGTGGCTGTATGGGTCTGTGAGTGGTTGTATGGATCTGACGTGTAAGTGGGGGGAAACATCCGGAACAACGAGGCCAGAGAAACACTTTCCGGAAGCCTGCAAGACGAAAGACTTACCCGAACAATGACTTTGCCTTAACCACGCATGTGCGTGGTTAAGGCAAAGTCGGTCTAGTGTTCGGGATGGGCGGGGAGAGCGGAGCATCGGAATATGAACAGGACAGGTAAAAGGGGTTCAGAGTAGTTTTTAGGGGGTGGGGGTTTGGGGCAGTTTTTAGGGGTGGGGGTTCGGGTAGTTTTTAGAGGGTGGGGGGTTTGGCATCGTTTTTAGGGGGTAGAGGGGTTTGAGGTAGTTTTTAGGGGGTGGGGATTTGGGGTAGTTGTTAGGGGTGGGAGGGGCTTGGGGTCGTTTTTAGGGGGTGAGGAGGTTTGGCATAGTTTTTAGGGGTGGGAGGGGTTTGGGGTAGTTTTTAGGGGTGGGGGCATTGGGGTCGTTTTTAGGGGGTTGGGGGTTCGGGTTGTGTTTAAGGAATGGGGGTTTGGGGTAGTTTTTAGTGGGTGGGGGGTTTGGGGTAGTTTTTAGGGGGTGGAAGGGGTTTGAGGTAGTGTTTTAGGGTTGGGGGTTTCCTGTAGTTTTTAGTGGGTGAGGGGGTTCGGGTAGTTTAGGGTAGTTTTTAGGGGGTGGGGGTTTGGGGTAGTTTTTAGAAGGTGGGGGTTCAGGGTAGTTTTTAGTGGGTGCGAGGGGTTTGGGGTAGTTTTTAGGTGGTGGGAGGGGTTTGGAGTAGCTTTTAGGGGGTGGGGGTTTGGGTAGTTTTTAGGAGGTTGGGGGGTGTATTTAGGGTTCAGGGGGATAGGTAGGGGAGTGGTAACCTTAGCCACGGATAGGCGTTTACCATGCATGCCTTTACCACGAAAATTTGTGGTAAAGGAATGCGTGGTAAAGCAATTCGTGGTTAAGACGCGGTCTTTGTAGAGACCGCATTGTAAAGGTAGGTGGGGTAGAGGAAGTTGTTGTTGCGACATACACACGTGAGTGGGGCCCATTACTTAAATTATTGGGGAGGAGGGCATACTGGCCCCCTTCCCTGGCCAATTTTGGCCCCGGGTCCCCATCTCCCAGGGCTTGGTCTTATTATAAACCCAAGTATAGAAACAAATGTATGGAAACATGCTTAAATAATTGCATATAAACATATGACATGAATATTTCTTGGGCCATACATACAAAAAATATGAATTCATACACAGGAACACATTAGAAAGCTTGTGATAGTTCATGTATAAGAACATATGCATGGAAAAATGTATATACACACACAAAAAAAATCCTACCTATGTACAAGTATAGAAACATGTGGTGCAATGACCAATACATGTGTGGAAACATATCAGAATGCATGTATAGAAGCTTGGTGAGAACACAGCCATGTGCAGGAATCGGTGTGGACACGAGCGTTGCAAAACAATGATGCCTCAAGTGCAGTGAGACAGGGGTCCACAGGTATGAAGGGTGCACCGCACCCCACTTACAACTATTTATTTTAAAACCCAACCCAGAGAATGGAACTGATTTGTGTTTTGAATGTGTTTCCGTGAGATTCTTGCTACGGCTCTGTGTGTGGAAACATGACAATACACCAATGGCAACATGTGTTTGGAAACATGCTCAGGTGCACAAACAGGAACAGATACAAGGTGGCATGCCCTGGTAACATACATAACTACATGGAAACATGCAGCATCTGTGTCTAAGCCCTCTGTACTCATGCACAGGCGGTGCTGCCTCTTCACCCCGCGCTGTATTAACCCCCGTCTTCTGTCCAGGGCACAAGCTTTCTCCTTCCTGGCTCTCTGTTGTAGGAGGTGTCCCCACCCACCCCCCATCTTAGGGGCTCATTACGATGGCGGAAGGCCCGCCACCGACAGCCGGTCGGTGGCGGGCCTTCCGCCACCGTACTGCTGTTTTCCCCACGCCATATTATGATGGCAGGGGGAATCGTTAGGTATGCGTGGCAGTCATAAAGACCGTCCGCCACGGTTCTGACAGGCGGTCCTTTTCCAACCGCCTGTCGGAACAGAAACATAGCCCAACATTGCAGCGGTGCTGTAGGTATTATGATATCCCTTTCCTCCATTCATTTTGCGGCGGACAAACTGCAGCAAACAAATAGTGGAAATGGATTGGGGGCCCATAGCGGGCCCCCCTTAGTCCCTGGGACTGGGTCAAGGGCACTGGGGTGCACCTATGGTGCCCCCCTACACATCCCTGCACCATGTGACAGGCACTGCATGGTGCCTGCCACGTACTGCAGGGATATGCAAGTGCTTTTATTTTTGCATTGCGGCGGGGGCTGTTGAACGCATCCCCTGCCACAATGCAAAATATAGGTGATGTGACCGCCATGGTGGCGGTCGCATCGTAATTCGGGGCACCATTACGATGGCAGGCGGACAAAGTCCGCCTGCCACCGTAACGGTATGCCAGGGGTGCGGCGGTCCCGCTGTGCCGATTATGATGCGCCCGCCACACTGGCGGGCGCATCCCGCATATTTTGCATTGCGGCAGGCGGTACTGCAAGCAGCACCCGCCGCAATGTAAAAACTGCATGTTGTGCATTTGCATGCACAATGTAACAGGCACCCCCCAACACCCCGGGGGCCCGCAACGGGCCCCCAACACAGAAGACTGCATGCCTTTCCATGGCGGCATCGCCGCCATGGAAAGGCCAATTGCCGCCATCATCATAATATGGATGGCGGTGTCTTGCAGACACCGCCACCATATTATACATGTTTTCCGCCCGGTCGACGAGTCAACCGGCGGAAAAGCGGCGGACGGTCTTTCCGTCTGCCGCGGACCCCCTAGCCATCCTAATATGGCGGGGGTCTTTTGGGAATGGATGGCGGGCGGATTGCCCCCGCCGGGCCAGCGGTGACTACCGCTGGCTTGGCGGGGGCGATCCGCCCGCCATCCTAATGGGGCCCTCAGATTGTGGGGAGGCCACCTCATGGGCGGCCCATCCCAAATCCGAAACGAGTCCGTCCGGCATCATAATGAGCCCCTTATTACTGTGCAAGGTCGGTCTCCGCTTTACTCATGCGTGCCTAGGCCAAGGGATTTAAGTGGGATGAAAAACTAGGGGGTCTCTCAAAGGGGCATGGACAATGTAATTAGGGCGTCGCTTACAACACATAAGCTAAAAATCTGTGCTTAGCATAGCGAGCTGCCCAGCTGGTCATTTGCCTCTTCTGCCATTGCATCCAGATATATAATACAACAAGCAACCTTACACCTATAACAAGCAGGACTTTTGGATTTGCCAAAGGTTGTTAGTTGAATAAGATAAATAAGCTACAACTATGGCTTCGTTGTATAGAATATTGAAAATGCTTCAGTTCTGAAATGATGAGTTTGAAAATACTGTGACGAGTCTCTGAAATTACATCAAATCAGTGAAGGGTGGCACTGCTGCACTTCAAATTTTTTTTATGCTGAGGGCAAAAATGGAGCGCCCGATAGGGACCCGTCTCAGCACCTGCTTTTTAGAACTGCCGGACCCGGCCCACTTAAAGCCTGGCTAGACCCATTCAAGGTTTGGACAACACACGTGAGCTCTTAGCAGGACACCTGGAACAGGAATGTTGCACATGCATCCAGCACAGGAGAAATGTGCAGTATAGGAGGTTAGTGACGTCACACACCTACAATCAAAATTCACACACACAACCAGCAGCACAGTATAGACAGAACAGCGCACGCGCATCCATCTCAGCACAGACATGCCTGTACCTGGCACACGCCACCCGAGGCCACAAACTGCATTTCCACAGGGGAGTGACCACCCCCACCCTCCTGCCCTGGAACTTGCTGAGTTGAGTCAGTGCAGCCCACCCCCCACCGCCGGTGTCACCCGTAAACCACCCACAAATTCACAACTCTCTGAAGGTGACACATTCACAGGAATATTAATACAAACTCCCACTTGACTGACAGCAGCATTCACGAACCGAAGCAGCCAATGGGGGCCTTGAGCCTGTCTGGACAGTCCTGCGGTATGGACAGCGCTGCGATGCGGCACTGAAGGCACGGGGCGCTATACAAAGAACCAGAACACGCGCCGGAGCAGGTTTCATCAATAGAATAATTCAGAAAGGAACGAGAGAGAGAAAGGGCGTGTGAGAGACAAAGAGAAGAGAGAGAAATAGAGAAAGAGAGAGAGAGAAAGAGGAGAGAGAGAGAAAGAGGAGAGAGAGAGAAAGAGGAGAGAGAGAGAAAGAGAGACAAAGAGGAGGGAGAGAGAATGAGAGAGAGATAAAGAGAAAATATAGAAAGGGCCCATGAGAGAAAAAGAGAAGTTTGTGAGAGAGAGAGAGACAAAGGGAATTGGGAGAGAGACACAAAGAGAGAGAGAGAGGGAGAGACACAAAGAGAAGTGAGAGAGAGAGAGAGAGAGGAGAGAGAGAGAGGGAGAGAGGAGTAAGAGAGAGGAGAGAGACAAAGAGAAGTGAGAGAGAAGTGAGAGAGAGGGAGAGAGAGGAGAGAGGGAGATAGAGAGAGACAAAGAGAGAGGGAGAGAGAGAGAGAGACAAAGAAGTGAGAGGAGAGGGAGAGAGAGAGGGAGAGAGGAGAGAGAGAGACAAATAAGTGAGAGAGAGAGCACGAGGGAGAGAGAGAAAGTGAGAGAGCAAGAGAGAGCGAGAGAGAGAGAGAGCACGAGGGAGGGATGGTGCACGAAGGAGATAGAAAACAGACGAGAAAGATAGAAGAGAGAGGGACACTGGGGGTTTAAGCTGCTGTTGTGCTTTGCACTCAGTGCAGACTCGATTGCGTCTTGGCGCTACAAGGATCACCTTACAAAAAGAATGTGAGAGTTACAGGTCCCGATGTAACTGACATCCTAGACTGGAGCTCGGCGACTGAGGGCATCGATTCGACGGACCCACCGGGTTCCGGGGTCATCGTGTTTGGGCGCTAGATGACACCAAACTCCTGCAGCCGAACGCACGTGCGCACAGCGCCTCGAAGACTATCTTAGCGCCTCTAGAGTGTATGTGTGATGGCTTCTAACATAGGTTAAGAGTGGCCTTGTGTGAGTCTGTTGGGCTGTCCTGAATCATTCAACGCCCTCGCACTGACGGCCTCACGCGCTGGAAGAGAAGGATACACAAGGAAGACACCGGCACCCCCTGAGCCCTCCCCCTCCCCCCCCCCCCAGGATGTATGTTAATGCCCAAAAGCCCTGACAGTTGTACCTTGGTGTCATATTGGACCGGCATAAAATGAACCTCTTTCCCCAAAATGTGGCAGTTTAAGAACAAATCCCTCGTGCACTTCCTGTGGGGGTCGTGCCCTGACCCCCCTGCCCCCCATCTTCAGCGGGTGTTGCGTGTGATCACTGGTGCTCTGTCCTTGTGCACCGGCTGTTGCTGTCTGTCTTTGCTCCATGCGTCCAGCAGCGCCTGACTCTGATGCCCGAGACGTGATTCTACACGTGCAGGTTCTATCAGGAAGGCACGTGCGCGACCTACCAAGAAACTAGCGCTTCGAGCCCGCAGGCTCGGGATAAAGCGCTGCACAGAAGCTGAAGTTCTTTAGTCACTCACTCACCACTGTTCTGCGGCGAAAGGCGCCCTCTGCTGGATGGTCAGTCCCCCCCCCCCTCTCCAGGGGGTGCCCTCTGTGCCACCCTTAGGTGCAGGTCGGTCGGCGGCAGCAGCTTCTCGGCGCTAGAGTGCAGAGCGCCTGGACACGCAGGGTGAAGGCTGGAGTGAAGGAGAGGGAGTGTGTACTTGCTGCTCACTCAGGAGGGCTCCAGGGAGGGACTGAGCCTGAAATAGAGAGGAGGGGCTCTGGTGTCAGCCCATGAGGGGCCCGGGCAGCTGCTGTCCCTGGACCGGCCAATCAGAGAGCGGGGGGCGTGCTACACACAGGGTCGTATCTTCAGGGAGGAGCCCCTCCCCCCTCCCCCATAAACTTTCGAGTCGGGTTATGACAGCTCTAGTCGGCCGTATGAGGATCGGGTACATTTCCCACCATCAGGCTGGGAGCTTTGGAACAGTGAGAGGAACCGACGGGGCAGAGGCTGCGCGCGGTTCGGATTTAAAATTGTGCACTAAGGACCCGGACTATGAGTCCACTCTACAGTGACTCGACGTACAGCAGCGGGGCAGAGTGCCGGCAGCAGGACAGTGTGGCGTGTGATGACAGCAGTGGGGCAGTGTGCCCTGTGGTGCCAGCAGGGGATTGTGCCATGAGGTGGCAGTGGGGCAGTGTGCTGCAAGGTGGCAGCAGGGCAGTGGGCATGTGGTGCATCAGAGCAGTGTACCGTGTGGTGGCAGCATGGCAGTGTGCAGTGTGGTGGCAGCTGAGCAGCATGCCGTGAGGTGGCACCGGGGCAGTGGGCCGTGAGGTGGCAGCAGAGCAGCGTGCCATGTGGTGGGAACAGGGCAGTGTGGCGTATGGTGGCAGCAGGACAGTGTGCTGTGTGGTGCAGCAGCGGGTCAGTGTGCTGTGTGGTGGCAGCGTGGCAGTGTCCTGTGTGGTGGCAGCGTGGCATTGTCCCGTATGGTGGCAGCAGGATGGTGTGCTGTGTGGTGCAGCAACGGGCAGTGTGCTGTGAGGTGCAGCAGCAGGGCAGTGTGCACTGTGGTAGCAGCGGGGCAGTGTGCTGTATGGTGGCAGCAGGGCAGTGTGCGGTGAGGTGGCAGCGGGGCAATGTGCCCTGTGGTGGCAGCGCGGCAGTGTGCCATATGGTGGCAGCAGGACAGTGTGCTGTGTGGTGCAGGAGCGGGGCATTGTGCTGTGTGGTGCAGGAGCGGGGCATTGTGCCGTGTGGTGGCAGCAGGGCAGTGTGCTGTGTGGTGCAGGAGCGGGGCATTGTGCTGTGTGGTGCAGGAGCCCCCCCCATAAACCTCTAGTCGGCTGCATGAGGATCGGGTACATTTCCCACCATCAGGCTGGGAGCTTTGGGACAGTGAGAGGAACAGCCGGGGCAGAGGCTGCGCGCGGTTCGGATTTAAAATTGTGAACTAAGGACCCGGACTAGGAGTCCATTCTTCAGTGACTCGACGTACAGCGGCGGGGCAGAGTGCCGGCAGCAGGACAGTGTGGCGTGTGATGACAGCAGCGGGGCAGTGTGCCGTGAGGTGGCAGCATGGCAGTGTGCAGTCTGGTGGCAGCTGGGCAGCATGCTGTGAGGGGGAACCGGGGCAGGGGACTGTGAGGTGGCAGCAGAGTAGTGTGCTGTGTGAGTGGCATCAGGGCAGTGTGCCGTATGGTGGCATCAGGGCAGTTCGGAATTAAAATTGTGCACTAAGGACTCGGACTATGATGAGTCCATTATTCAGCAGGGGTAGTGTGCCGTGTGGTGGCAGCGGGGCAGTAGGCAGTGTGCCATGTGATGGCAGCGGGGCAGCAAAGCAGTGTGCATGTGGTGGCAGCAGAACTGGGTGCGTGTGGTAGTGTGCCGTGTGGTGACAGCAGGGCACAGTGCACGTGGTGGCAGCAGGGCAGTGTGCCATGTGGTAGCAGCAAGGCAGTGTGCGTTGAGGTGGCATGAGGGAAAGAGTGTATGTGGTGGCAGCAGGGCAGTGTGCCATGTGGTAGCAGCAGGGCAGTGTGCGTTGAGGTGGCATGAGGGAAAGAGTGTATGTGGTGGCAGCAGGGCAGTGTGCCATGTGGTAGCAGCAGGGCAGTGTGCGTTGAGGTGGCAGGAGGGGCAGTGTGCATGTAGTGGCAGCAGGGCAGTGTGCAGGTGGTGGCAGCAGGGCAGTGTGCCATGTGGTAGCAGCAGGGCAGTGTGCATTGAGGTGGCAGGAGGGGCACAGTGCATGTGGTGGCAGCAGGGCAGTGTGCTGTGTGGAGGCAGCAGGACAGTGTCACACATGGTGGCAGATGGGCAGTGTGCCGTGAGGTGGCAGTGGGGCAATGTGCCCTGTGGTGGAAGCGGGGCAGTGTCCATGTGGTGGCAGAGGGGCAGTGTGCCGTGTGGTGGCAGTGGGGCAGTGTGCTGCAAGGTCGCAGCAGGGCAGTGTGCATGTGGTGGCAGCGTAGCAGTGTGGTGGCAGCGTAGCAGTGTTGTGGCATGAGGTGACAGCAGGGCAGTGGGCCATGAGGTGGCAGCAGAGCAGTGTGCCATGTGGTGGCAACAGGGCAGTGTGCCGTGTGGTAGCAGCAGGGCAGTGTGCCATGAGGTGGCCGCACGGCAGTGTGCATGTTGTGGCACAGGGCAGTGTGCTTGTGGTGGCAGCAGGGCAGTGTGTGTGCTGTGTGGAGGCAGCAGGGCAGTGTGCGTGTGGTGGCAGCAGGGCAGTGTGCTGTGTGGTGGCAGCAGGGCAGTGTGCTGTGTGGTGGCAGCAGGGGCAGTGTGCTGCAAGGTGGCAGAGGGGCAGTGTGCCATGTGGTTGCAGTGGGGCAGTGTGCCATGAGGTGGCAGCGGGGCAGTGTATGTGTGGTGGCAGCGGGGCAGTGAGCCATGAGGTGGCAGCAGGGCAGGGTGCCCTGTAGTGGCAGCGGGGCAGTGTGCCTTGTGGTGGCAGCAGGGGCAGTGTGCACTGTGGTGGCAACAGGGCAGTGTGCTGTGTGGTGGCAGCAGGGGCAGTGTGTGTGTGGCGGCAGCAGGGCAATGTGCGTATGTCTGCTGCAGGGCAGTGTGGCTGCAGAGGTTCAGTGTGCTGTGTGGTTGCAGCGGGCAGTCTGCCATGAGGTGGCAGTGGGATAGTGTGCTGTGTGGTGGCAGCGGGGCAGTGTGGCATGTGGTGGCAGCGGGCAGTGTGGCGTGTGGTGACAGCAGTGGCAGTGTGCTGTGTGGTGGCAGTGGGGCAGTGTGGTGGTGGCAGTGGCAGTGTGGCATGTGGTGGCAGCAGTGACAGTGTGCTGTGTGGTGGCAGCGGGGCAGTGTGCTGTGAGGTGGCATCAGGGCAGTGTGCCATGTGGTGGCAGCGGGGCCTTGTGGCATGTGGTGGCAGCAGTGGCAGTGTGCGGTGTCGTGGCAGCAGTGGCAGTGTGCGGTGTGGTGGCAGCAGTGGCAGTGTGGTGGCAGCAGGGCAGTGTGCCGAGTGGCGGCAGCAGGGCAGTGTGCCATGTGGTAGCAGCGGGGCAGTGTGCCATGTGGTGGCAGCGGGGCCATGTGGCATGTGGTGGCAGCAGTGGCAGTGTGCCTTGTGGTGGCAGCAGGGCAGTGTGCCGAGTGGTGGCAGCGGGGCAGTGTGCCATGTGGTAGCAGCGGGGCCGTGTGGCATGTGGTGGCAGCAGTGGAAGTGTGCTGTGTGGTAGCAGCAGTGGCAGTGTGTTGTGTGGTGGTGCTTGGGTCCCCCAGCCAGTGTATGTTGTGTTGTTTTAATCCACTGCACCAGAACTGTCTTTCTCCTACACACAGCTGCAAAGGCCAACCTCAGACCTGTGGCCAGGGGTTTCTTGGTGCCACTTGAGGTCGGGGCAGTATTCCTCATGTTCACTCAGGAAATACATCATTAGACTTGGGGAACCCGTGTCCCACACGGCCCTGCTTTCACCCGTGTCACCCACCCGTCCCTGCACAGTGTAATAGGGCCACCCGCTCTGCACAGTGTAATAGGGGCACCCGTACCTGCACTGTGTAATAGGGGCCACCGGTCCCTGAACTGTGTAATAGGTGGAACCCGTCCCAGCACTGTGTAATAGGGCCACCCGTCCCTGCACTGTGTAATAGGGGCACCCGTCCCTGCACTGTGTAATACGGGCCCCCCGTCCCTGCACTGTGTAATAGGGCCACCCATCCCTGCACTGTGTGATATGGGGGCCACCCGTCTCTGCACTGTGTAATAGGGGCCACCAGTCCCTGCACTGTGTAATAGGGGGTACAGAGCTAGAATATCAATGTATAAATATCGATGTACAGAAATATCGAGGTAAAAATATCGTGGGATAGAAATATCGATGCAAAAAATATTGTGGTCAAGAATATTGATAGGTAAGTAATATCGATTGCAAAAATATCGAAGTGTTAAATATCGTTTACAAAAATATAGTTGTTAAAAATATCGATTTATTATTAATGTTATGTATTTTAGTATTTTGTATGGAAATTGTTTTTATTTTTAGTATATGTGTTAAAATTTTAGTAGTTAATATTTTTTTTTTAAATACAATTTTGCGTTTTTAGTTCCGTAGCGGGTTGTGGGTTTAGAGGGGAATAGGGTGGGAAGTAATTTAATTATATGAAATTTATTCATTAATTTATATTTATTCATAATTGTATAATTGTGATGTTATTGAGTTAAATGTGTTCATTAATTTATTAATAAGTGTTTGATAATTAGCTGTTAATTTAAATTAATAAATTATTAATTATGGTAATTGTTCAATTAATTTTAGGTGTGTGTTGTGGTATTTATAGGTGTAAATGGTGGGAAGGGTGGGAAGTAATTTATTTTTATTGATGAATCATTAATTATTTGTTAATTAATTTGTATTTAATTAGTAATTATTAATTGTAATTGTGTAATTCATTTTAGGTGTGTGTTGTGGATATTATAATGTTAAACAATGTGTAATTAATGAATGTTTATTATATTTTTTAATAATATATTTAAATTTCAATATTATTTATGTTAATAATGGAAATAAAATTTAATACAAATGTTGATGTTTTTTTTTATTGGTGTGGTATCCAGCACTTTCCCTACTGTTGCACTCACTGGAGTGGGAATAGTAATTTTACCCCTCCGCTATCCAACACTTTCCCTGCTTTTCACTCACTGGAGTGGTAATGGTAATTGTTACCCCTCCGCGATCCAACACTTTCCCTACTGTTGTACTCACTGGAGTGGGAATAGTAATTTTTACCCCTCCGCTATCTAACACTTTCCCTACTGTTGCACTCACTGGAGTGGGAATAGTAATTTTTACACCTCCGCTATCCAACACTTTCTCTACTGTTGCACTCACTGGAGTGGGAATAGTAATTTTTACCCCTCCGCTATCCAACACTATCCCTACTGTTGCACTCACTGGAGTGGGAATAGTAATTTTTACCCCTCCGCTATCCAACATTTTCCTGCTATTGTAATTATTGTGTTGTGAAATGTATGGTTTTTTTTTTTAAATAGTTTAATGTGTTAATTAATTATAGGATGTTGTATTTTATTTTAAATTATTGATATATGTATATATTTTATTTTTATATAATTTAAAAAGTTTATAAATTAAATAAAGATAATATTTAATAAAATGTATTTAAGTAAATATATGTATATTTACACATTTTTGTGTGTTTATATTTTTTTAAATTAAGTTTATTTGTTATATTTAGTTAAAATATATATTAAATGTAATTTATTTTGTTAAAAATATTAATATTTAATATATTTTGTTTAAGTTATATATATTTTTTAAGTCGATATTTTTTACTGCTATATTTTTACTTCAATATGTTTGATTCGATATTATTGTACTTACCTGTTTAAATATAGGGAGGGAAACTATATTTTACTTCGATATTTAAACATGGAACCGTAATAGGGGCTACTCGTCCCAGCACTGTGAAATAGGGGCTACCCGTCCCTGCACTGTGTAATAGGTAGCCACCCGTCCCTGCACTGTGTAATAGGGGCACCATCCATGCACTGTGTAATAGGGGCACCGTCCCTGCACTGTGTAATAGGGGCCACCCGTCCCTGCACTGTGTCATAGGGGCACCGTCCCTGCACTGTGTAATAGGGGCCACCCATCCCTGCACTGTGTCATAGGGGGCCACCCGTCCCTGCACTGTGTAATAGAGGGCCACCCATCCCTGCACTGTGTAATAGGGCCACCCGTCCCTACACTGTGTAATAGGGGGCCACCCGTCCCTGCACTATGTAATAGGGAGCCACCCGTTCCTGCACTGTGTAATAGGGGGCCACCCATCCTTGCACTGTGTAATAGGGGGCCACCCGTCCCTGTACTGCTTAAAGTCTCCTGGTGGTCAGAGTTGTACTTGTAATTTATGGCCACACGTTTGAATCCACATAAATCACCCTCCAAGTCCCTGTGCCTTTCAGAGCACTGCATGTGACTCAGGTCTTTGATTTGTATTATAAGTAATATACCTCGGTGGGTTCATGCTTTTGTGGCAGCGATGCACATGTAACCTGTGGGTCACAAGGTACGATCCTGGTAAAATAACTCATGGAGGTATGCACCTGCCTCAAACCTCTGCATGTGATGCATAAGGCATAGGCCTGGATCCCTGCAGCTTTTTTCTTAATCTTTCATTCTTCTAAGGGACATAAAATGGATTCACTCGTCTAGTAATAAAAACACATGAGTTAGTATTGGTCTCTGTATAAATGGTTATTATTGGTACAAGAACACACAGAGCTGTTTCAACAGGCTCCTCCCTTACCTGCCCCCTCCCTTGTGCTGGTTCCCTTTCAGGCCTGTTCTGTGCAGACATTGGCTGGAAGCTCCTCATCCCGCTGCCATAGCGCTGAGAGGAGGCCTTCCCGGCGCTTTATCCAGCCTTTGCTTACATTTCTAAACAGCAGGATGTGGTTGGTGGTCTGCTTGTTTAGGGACAGGCTGTCTGTCCTACTGCAGAGAGGACAATGGGACAGTTCTACCGCTGTGTGTGGCAGATCCAACCAGACCCCTGTCCTGTGCTCTCACCTGTCCCGCCTCCTCCCCTCAAGTCTGCTTTGATTGGCTCTGTTCATCAGCTCTGCTTGGGGTGGTGGGAGATGAGAGGTTTCTTGGCCTGGACTCCCTGTTTCTCATCTTCTCACCTCAGCAGGGTCTCTGGGCTGGGCTTCATTTGTAAAAAGGTAAATGCCAGGACCTTTCTCAAGAGGCCACTGCAGCTTGCCGCCCTTCAGTGCCCCTTTCAGTGCTGCCAGTGCCAGTCTCAGCACCCCTACTGTCATCAACACATGTCTGCTAATTCAGACTATTCCATTCTCCCAAAGCTTACAATGGATGGCTGGTAATATTTATTTTTAAAGTACATTGAATTATAAAACGCTCATTGGTGTGCTCACATGAAAAATACACATACAGCGCCACCTAGTGGTGGGCG
This sequence comes from Calotriton arnoldi, assembly GCA_963921515.1. Lineage (NCBI taxonomy): Eukaryota > Metazoa > Chordata > Amphibia > Caudata > Salamandridae > Calotriton > Calotriton arnoldi. The sequence continues at coordinate 4,025 of CAWUFW010026066.1, read as the reverse complement.
GCCATGAGAGCCAGTGTAGAGAATTAAGTGCTGGTGCTGAGAAGCAGGCAAACACTGTCTCAAATTAAGCACTGTGTGTACTCTTCCAATGGTACATCCCTTGAAACATTGCCCCAGTGAGTAGTGAGTTTAGGATGGCCGGCACATGCCTGCTCCAGATATAGTGTGAGGGGTGGGGATATTACATCTAATGTGCCTGGTTTAGGTATGTTAGTGAGAGGGTCTGTGTTCAAGATAGAATGTCTGATGTGAGTGTGTACCCAACATCCTGTAAACTACCCAATATGTTAATGGGACACATTTATCTTTATCTAGCTGTCATGGCATGTATATCATATATAGTGTAATGGTTCAGTTGATAATGCGTGCCCGGTAATTATGGTGGGTTTCACCAGGTATGATCACTGATGTGTTATTATACCACAGCTATTGCACACATTAGAACAACATTCAGGTGATACTTGAGTGTGGCATGAGCACTCACGTGCCATTGTTCTATTCATCCATAGACGCCAGTTGGCCCCATGACATGGGCGTCACCGTGAACAAGAACAGCCGCACTCCCCATCCCGCAGCTTGTAATCTCCTCTTTACCAGTCCATTTATGGACTTAAAAACACCGGCATGCAGGTACACCTGGCTGAAATGTCAGCATCGGCCTAGGGTGTTGCACGTGCCATGTGGGCGTCTGGCAGCTATGTCCAACCTCTTTTATACTTGTTACTACAATCACTGACATGACGGCGAACCATGCAGCTGAGCTGATAGGGGCAAGATAGGAATGATGCCTCTGAGATGAAAAAGTCTGTGTAGGACATAATATACTCCAGTTGAACAGCACCCCTTTGTATAGGTTAATGCTACGGAGAATGCCCTTCCTTTTCCATATAACTCTAAACAACTGCCCCTTATCCTATCCATTACCACACCCCACTTCTCCATCCCTCCCTGTGTGTCATTTAGTTGGGTACACCACTTTGCTAGACTCACCCCCCTAATATTATTGACTAAGTAACACCACTGACAAGCAGGTCAACAGCTCCCACTTTCCTATTGGTTCAGCAAACGGGGGTGTTTTTTATTTTTACTATACAGTTAATTAAAACCATAACATACAAACATCGCGTTGATACTTAATTGAAATAGGGATTAAAAATTAAAAATACATTATAAAAGCAAGCAGTAAAAGATAAGTGACAATTTCAAAGCGGCATTTCTAGTTGATGGCAAGTATGACAAAATTGGCCGTTTAGCGCCAGAAGGAAAGTGTACAGTGCAAAAGGCAATAACAGAATGTCCCAAGGTTTATTGCAGATGCCGATACCTAGCTTTCAGCAAAGTCCATTTGTGCAATAGCAGAAAGAACTTGAGATTGCTTCGACAGTTCTTACTGAGCTATGTAAATGTGAATCCGTATTTGTAAAGCGCGAACTACTCACCCTTACGGATCTCACGGCGCTGGGGGCCATCGTGGAAATTAAGTGAGCTATTGCCCACAGTCACATGGTGCTTAGCTGAGCTGCCGCCGCGGATCGAACCGTGAGCCCTGTGCTCCAAAGTCAGCTGCCCTGTCCACTGCACCACACCTCTCCATATCTCTGTGAGTGCGTTGTTAGACCCTTCAAGGTGATCAGATTTGACCCCCTGAAGCCCGTCTCATGTTCTTTGTCTATTTCGTAGTGCAGAGCTGCGTGCAGTGCGGTTAAAATAATGTTAATAAACTTCCCAGCCCTTGCTAGAACTTGAGCGGAATTGTTGCTGAAGCACAAATCAGATGCTTCCCTGCAATGCCTCAGTAATTTGTCCCGATAGACTGGGAGCAATAGTCGACGACGGTCGTTAGCAAGGTGAGGACAACAGCATAGCAGATATAGCCAGGGCTCATGTGGATAATTACAAAGCCAACACGTTAGCTGTCCATTCCTCTGAGCCCAAAGCGGATTAAAGTCGTATATTGGAAGGGCTAACAGCCTCGTATAAATAATTTTGTTGCGAGTCTGTGGTTGAAGGCAGTCATCATAGTGTGGTTGGGGTTTCCCCTTGATATACAAGGCGTCCAGAGCTGTGAAGAGAGGTTTTTTAGGAAGCCGTGCAATGTCTCTCTCAAATGACACTAGGGCTATTTGGCTTTTTATAGTTTTTTTCCACGTTGACAGGGGAATGGTTGGGTTAGACAGGTTTGTTGTTTCAATCTTCAGTGTGGAGATGGCCAAATGCAGCTGTCTGTACCAGGGGGAGAGTTCGTCCGTGAACATAGATTAAAGTTGTTCTTTCAGGGATTGAGCGGAGGCGCGCAGAGTATAGATGTAAAACGGGGATGTGTGTTCTCTGTCTGCACTCTCAGAACCGGTTTAGTTTCGTTTTTATGTGCTCCGTCTAGAATGTCTTCTAGACACTGCTGTTATATAGGGTGATGCTCCTCCCAGCAGGGCCCTCTCCAGTCTGGAGCACCCACAACAGAAGCACAAATACGCGTGAGATTCTGCAACGGGCTCTCAACAGCCATAGCTAATAGTGATCAGAAAGAGAGACACTACAAGGGGGCGTGGCAAGCAGCCCAAGATGGCGATCGCATAAGTGATGAGCTCCCAGACCCGGGACAATCATCCTGCACTATCCCCAAGTGAATCGGGGGGGGGGTACATGCTGCTAAACTGCATTGGGACATCGCCTAATACCTGCAGGCTCACCAGTGGTGAATCCGATCCGTGGGAGAGCAGCGGAAGACGAGCTGCTCGGCCGTCATGAGAACCCACATGATCTGCCTGCCCGCGCTGTGACGCCCATCTGAGATGGGTCTTGGCGCGCAGCAATCGCTGCCTGGGACCAGGGTAGGCCGAGACATCCCTACAGGTACTGGGCATCAGGATGGAGGCGCCACCGGCATGGTGCCAACCCTGCCACGGTCCGTTGGCCAACCGATGGGTGTGGATGCCCGGATCTTGAGAGGAGGCCGCTGATTGAGGGGCCGGGCCAGGGGACTGAGGCCTGCCAGAAAAGTAGCAGCGTCGGAGAGCGGACTGCCTCGCCCTCAGCTCTCGCTGCGCGTCCCCTCCCAGCTCAGATGCAGTGACTGTGATTGAGTGCGGAGCACCATGTCGTGAGCGGCCCTGTAAGTTCCGGAACCCTCCGAACTTATACACTGAGGCTCCCACGGTGGTGAAGGGAGGGGATCACCCTTTGTCTATTCTCAGAACATTGAGACACAGGCCTAGAGGGCCGCTGGGAGTCCCCTCCTCGGGACTGAGGGGGCACAAGCCGTGCCTCGGGGTGGGCCCCCACACAACCCACCCCCCTCAGGAACAGGAACCCTCGGCCCCGTGGGTGACCAGTGCCCGCAGCCATAGGGGGTGGATGATAACACTTTGTCGGGAATACACACCAGCAGGGACTGCATGCCTGGGGCCTGTGTTTGAACGCGCCACTCAATACCAGTGACACCTGCTGCGGCCTCAACTCTATTGGACAGGTCTCTCATCTCCTCACTATGAGCTGGTGGCTGCGACTGATTCTACAGCACCAATCTATTGTTGTGGTCGTTTGGAAGTGGTCTCTTGGATAGTAATTCTGACTACAGGTTTGCACTGTCCAACCTGCCATACCCCCCCTCCACAAGGTACAGCCCAGCGGAGGCCACCCTGATTTGGATCGCCCCTCGGTCACATGCTCGGCTGTCAGGGTCATAGCACCATCGCATTCTAAAGATCTGCCCCGGTGTACGTCTTTAACCCAAGACCGTCTCTGTGTCACAGGCTTGCTAGTGGATCCTCAGTGGTCTGCCTTCAGTAGGGGTGCAATTACTAAGCCTGGGCGGAGTGTGCGGAGTGGTGCTCCACGTAGTTCCACCGAGTTTAAAAAAAAACTATGTGGAACTACGCCCCACTCCGCTCCGCGCCCTCCCCCTTCCCAAAGCAATTAAAAATAATTAAAAAGGCACTTACCTGCCACGTCTTCCTCGGCTGCTCTCTCCTGCCTCCTCCTCGCACTGAATAACCCCTACGTTGTACTTATTGCGCATTCGCAAG
>CAWUFW010026065.1:0-37253 GCA_963921515.1 Calotriton arnoldi | reverse complement strand
CGGGCGCCAACTGAAGGAAGTGGCTCGATTCGGGTCACTCACGACCACCTCTCTGTCTTCTATGAAATGAAGAGTCGGTCAGACAGTAGAGAATACAAACCAATAACAGTTTATTCAAAGTTCGCTCAGAGCGGAGCCCTGTCTGCCCAGTCACTAGGCGCGCTGCAGAGAGAGTCTGAATTCAACAAGCATAACCATACATTATGTACATTTCAAAATCAATGAAAAACACGCCCACCATGGAGTTTTCCAGAGAGATGCAGCTGGACAGTAAATTACAAATGAGTAAGTTTCGGTTCTGAAGCCAGGCACACATTATCTATAAGTCAAGGTCATTCTGCCTGTGCCCGCCACTAGACAAGTGGGAGAGGGCTTACATCTAGAGGAAAGGTATGCGCTAATAAGAACAGTACATTCATTAGTGTAGCAAAACTCAGTTCCAAAGAAACATAACCTAGAGAAGGCCATTTCCAAGAAATGGAAGAGAATTAGTTTCGATCATAATACAAAATGGCGCTGGTACACAAAATGGCGCCGCGAATGCTAACTTACGTGAAAACAGTACAAAAGCATAATTTTTATTCTAACAGAACAAAGTGCTACATTGGTTGTCTCGCAACACGATTCTGGGCCTAAGATTGGAGGGCTTTATCAATATGGTACGAAGAGTCTCATGGATCGGCAGGTCCAGTAAACATATGGGAGGAGACTGTGTTATTAATTTTAATAGGCCACACATGGTAGATAGGGTCTTGCACGCTGTCGCCCAGAACAACTCCCGCGGCCCGCCTCATCCATAGTAGCCCTTCCCTTGGGCTATTTTTATGATACTGCTAGCAGAGCAAGACCAATTGAGAAAGGGAATGACTGGCCTTATCCAGCTCCTTTCGTGCGCCTGCAGCCTTTTAGTCAGCCGACGACTCATGATATCCCCCTCACCAATCGATTCGCTCCCCTTGCCACCCTGGACACCTGTGATTGACTCATTGACAAGGTCCCGGTTCAGGCTTCATCCTCATTTAACACCGCAACTTTGCCTGGTCCCATGGGGAACGGAGACGGAAAGGCTTGTACTCTCTTGTCATGGAACATTGCTGGGTTAACAAGCAAGCTCAGTGATCCCATGTGGTGTGCTTTTATTAAAGGTTTTGAGGTAATATGTCTCCAGGAGACATGGGCCCATACTAAAAGTACCTTTATTGAGGGCTATAAGACCTTTTTTGAGCCTGCCACTTCCTCAAGGGCGGGAAGACACAAGGGTGGTCTGATCATCCTTGTCTCCCTGGCCGTTAATTGTTGTATGGAGGTGCTGCCAACGGACAATCCCTGTCTGCAGGCTCTGTTATTTTCAGAGGGGTCCGATAAGTTATTGTTGGTGAATTTTTATAATGCCACTGTTGTTGCCCCAGATGTCAGTAACATTACCAGGCTAGGTTTTTTCTTTAACAGCAATACATCAAAGTTGAATTTGAATGGGTTTCTCATGATTGCTGGGGCTTTTTACCTTCACTTATGCGGGGACCCTTCTGTGTTAAATTCGCCCAATCCAGGATGTCCACGGTGGGCGGGAATGCATGTTGAACATACCAAGCAGGGAGAATCACTCAACACTCTTGTGGAAGAATTTGACTTGACCATGGCAATGTATCGAGCAAATCAGACAAGGAGGCCTCTTGTTCCAACCTTCTCAGGGAGGGGGTGTGTATCCTATATTGATTATATTTATGGGTCTAACTCTTTTTTCCCCTTCCTGATGGAGTTTTCAATTGAGGAGAGCATTCATAGTGATCATAACTCCCTTTGCGCTACAGTCAGCTGGTTCCAGCAAGGGGATCACAGGAAGAATTGCGTAATGCGGCCCCTTAAGGCTACAGATCAGGGTAGAAGGCTAAGGTGGGCCCAGATCACTCCGGAACTTTTTTACGAGTCCCTTGCTGTAAGGTGCAAAGGGGAACTGGATACTTGCGTCAAAGGGCAGGAAGCACCAGGGATCATCCTACAAGCATTCAAGTTTATCTCTTGTGCTATTGGGGATCTCTTAATGGTGCCAGCTTGGGGCCGTAAAGCGCATGGCCCGAGATGGTTCAACCATACATGTTCAAGAGCAGCAAGGGAACTGAGGGCAGCGTTACACACTAAACCTAGGGACCCAACCGCAGTGAAAGCATGTCGAAGACAATATAAGTTAGTACTTGCAAGCCGCAAGGCCGTCTTGAGGGATGAAGCATGGACAAAGCTCACTGATGCAGCACCCTAAATAATATTGAAACGTTCTGGAGCATAGTTAATAGCCCATTTTTGGCAGGAGATGCTGGCCAGCCACTTGACCCACACATAAATGAGGAGGAATGGGTTGACTATTTTCAGGAAATGTTTGCTAGTCAAATAGAAACTAGCTCACCGGACGGCCGGGGGGGTAGGAAAGTCAGGATGGAATGTGCAGGGAGCCACATATTTCCTACCACCCTGAGTTCCCATACGGTTCCCTCTAAGTACTGTACCCCACTTGTATGGGTGGGCCTAGAGACCATGACACAAAATGCCCTAAAGCTCTAGGTTGAGGGATAACCAATAGTGGTAGCTGTAGTGTTTGGGACCATGCTGTGGTGCCACCCATGCCAACCTTCTAACCACAGACATTTTTGAAAACTATACAACCTAGGGATTCCAAGGAGGTGGGCCTTGTATGGATTCCTTCCCAAAATGTCATGCAAACCTCGAACTTTATCTGAAATCACATTTCCTTATATTTCTGTGATGGAAACTCCTGAAATCAGTATGAATCCACAAAATTCCTACCACCCAGCATTCCCCCACTTGTGCCGATAAAAAACACTGTCACTTGTGTGGCTGGGCCTAGTGCCCGCTAGAGGAACGGATCAAATCGAGATCAATCCATTGCAAACCTCAAACTTTGCCTGAAATCATGTATTTACTGACATTTCAGAAATGGAAACTTCCGGAATCCACAGGAATCAACAAAATTCCTACCATACAGCATTCCCCCACTTGTGCCAATAAAAATGCTGTGTCACTTGTGTGTCTGGTCCTAGTGCCTACTACAGAAATAGATCAAACTAAGGTCAATGTACGTGGTAGGAATTTTGTGAATTCCTGCGGACTCTGAAAGTTTCCATCACTGAAATGTAGTGATGTTTGCAGGGTATTGTGGGTGAGAACACCTCATGGAATCCACAAAAGGCACCTCATCCTGGAATCCCCTGGTTGTCTAGTTTAAAAAAATGTCTGCGGTTTGTAGGTTTTCATGGGTGGTGCCACAACACGGCCGCAAATGCCGCAGCTACCCCTATTGCTTATCTCTCAAAGTAGCGCTTTAAGGCCTTTTGTGTCATGGTCTCTTGGCCCCCACACACAAGTGGGATACCGTCTGTTGGACATGGCCCTTCTTAGGGTTTTCCTTTTTGTCCTCCGAGTTTTTGCCGACTCTCTTGTCGGGGCCTTAGGACTCTGGGCACTTCCCCACTGTACTGCAGTGGGAAAGCGCACTCGCCCTTCCTACACATGCCAGGAAGGGGTGCGTACTTGACTGGTTTAGGTGTTGTACCCGTGAGTGACCGGTAAAACGACGCACCACATAGCCAGGGCGAGTAAGGCACTGGCTAGAAATGGGACGCAGCACTGATTGTGCCACCCACCAGAATAGCCTCTCAAGCATGTATTGTGCTCAGGTTGGCCTTTCTCGCCCATTAGACAACCCTGAGGGGGCTTTTCACCACCACTAGAACACCCCTAGGGTAAGTCCTGAGGGGTAAAGCACATGGCAGGTGAGCAGCCCGGTAGGTATACATTCATGTTCTCTGCCAGGGTAGGGAAGACCCCCATGTGGGTTTTCCCTACCTAGGGGGTCGGCTCTTCCCATGGGACACCTCCCTGGTTGTACTGATTCTCTTGCTGTGGCCTTAGGGCTCGGGGCACCTTCCCACTCTAAAGGCAGTGTGAAGGTGCGTGCACCCTCCCTACTCATGTTAAGAAGGGGTGCTTACCTGATGTTTGTAAAACATGTCACCAGCCTGCCATTGCAGGCCGATGGGTGCACACTTGCACTGATGGTGATTTTAACCCGGTGTCCAGCCTGCTCTTGCAGACCGGTGTTGGCGCACTTGCACCCATGGTGGTTTTACATATGTGTCAGTCCTGCCATTGCAGGCCGGTGTCTGAACACTGGCACCTTTGGTGGTTTTAAACAGGTGCCCAGCCTGCCATTGCAGGCCAGTGTGCACACAGCACCTAGAATGTTTTAAACATGTGTCATGCCTGCCATTGCAGGCTGGTGTCTGCGCACTGGCTCCTATGGTGCTTTTAAGCATGAGTATGGCCTGCCAATGCAGGCCAGCGTGTCACAATTGCATGTATGCTCAGGCTGGGTGCTAAATCACTAGCCCATCCTGAGGGGACCTTTCCCCACCACGAGGGCACTTCTAGGGTGAGTCCTGAGAAGTGAAGTAAGTGGTAGGTGAAAGGCAGGGCAGGTACACCTGTGTGTACCCTGCCCAGGTTGTGAAGAATACCCATGTGTGTTTTCACTGCCTATGAAGTTTGCTCTTTCCATAGGTCAACATGGGAGAACGCTGGAAATTATTTCAGGCTGCAATTGTGGATTTCAGTGGACCAGCCTCATAATGTTTCCTATCATTGGATTCCCAAAAACAAACCCTTTCCTGTGGTAAAGGTGGTTTTTTAATTATTAGCTTAGAATTGCTACTTCTAGCAAGTGAGCATTTCTGTGCTCTAAAACTCTTTGTGTGCCTTTTAGTTTGACTCCATCCCACACAGGAGGCTGGAGGAACACATGTGGGCATTCCCCAGTGGCAGCTATAAAACATTGGGCATACAACTGGAACAACAGACCTCTGCCTTTGAGGGCTGTGTGGGATAGATTGGAGGAAGAGGTTGTGTGGAGTGGAATTGTGTGGAGTTGAATGGTATAGACTTGAATTGTGTGGCATAGAGTAGGCTGGAATTGTGTGGGATGGAGTCAAGTGGAACATTGTGGAGTGAAGTGAAACTGTGCAAAATTGTGTGGTGTGCAATGTATTTAATTTGTGTTCTGTGGAGTGGAATTGTGAGGTTTCCAGTGGAAATATGTGGCATGGAGCAGAGTGGAATTATGAGGAGTGGGATTGTGTGGCATGGAGTGGCATTGTGTGGAGTGGAATAGAGTGGAGTGGCATTGTGTTGTATGGAGTGGCATTGTGTGGAGTGTTGTGGCAATAAATGGATGGGAGCAGAGTGGAGTGACATTGTGTGATGTGGATTGGAATTATGTGGAGTGGAGTGGCATGTAACCATTTGGCTATGGAATTCTGTGGCTGGGACTGTAGTGGATTTGTGTGTAATGAACTGGAGTGGAGTTTTGTGGAGTGGAATGAAGCAGAATTGTGTGGCATCAAATTGTGTGGCATAGAGTGGAATTGTGTAGCTTGGAGTGATGTGGCATTGTGTGGCATGGAGTGGAGTGGACTTGTGTTTCATGGAATGGCATTGTATGGGTTGTAGTGGAGAGGCATTGTGGAGTAGCACTGCAAGGCATAGAGTCGAGTCACATTGTGTGGAGATTGGAGTAGAACAACATTGTGTGGCCTGGGAGGTCACTGTTTGGCCTGCAGTGGAATTGTGTGGTGTGGAGTGGAATTGTGTGGTGTGGAGTAAAGTGGAGTAGCACTGTGAGACGTGGAGTGGAGTGACATCTTGTGGATTGGAGTAGATTGACATAGTGTGGTGTGGAGTGGCATTGTGTGGCATGGAGTCTAGTGAAGTGGAGTAGAGTGTGATGGTGTGGCATAGAGGGGAGTGGAGTGCAACTGTGAGGTGTGGAGTGGCATGGCATGGAGTGGAGTGGCTTGGAGGGGAGTGGAGTACAGTGGCATTGTATGGTGTAGAGTAGAGTGGAGTGGCATTGTGTGGTGCGGAGTGGCATTGTATGAACTGGAGTGGGTTTGTGTGGAGTGGAATAGCATTCTGTGGCATGGAGTGGAATTGTGAGGAGTAGAGTGGTGTGAGGTGGAATTGCATGCACTAGGGTGCATTGGAGAGGAATTGTGCGCTGTGGACTGGCATTGAGGGGCATGGAGTTGGGTGAATTATGTGGCATCAAGTGTAGTAGAACTGTGCAGCATGGAGTAGAATTGTGTTGCATAGAGTGAAATTGTGTGGAAGGAGTGGGGTGGAAGTGTGGGGCATGGAATATAGTAGAATTGTGTGGAGTGGAGTGGAATTGTATGCTGTGGAATTGTGTGGCCATGGAGTTATGTGGTATGGACTGGAGTGAAATCGTGTGTAATGGACTAGATTAGAATTGTGTGGAACCGACTGGAGCAGAATTGTGCGGCATGGAATTGTGTGGCAGTGGAATTGTTTGGCATGGACTGGAATTGTATGAGATGGACTGGAGTGGCAGTGTGTGGAATGGACTGGAGCAAAATTGTGTGACATGGAATTGTGAGGTGTACATTGGAATGGTGTGGCATTGAGTGAAACTGTGTGATGTTGAGTGATGTGTGATATGGAATGGAGTGGAGTGGCAGTGATTGAAGTGGAGTCGCAGTGAGTGGAGTGACATTGTATGGCATGGATTGAAATGGTGTTGTGTGGCAAAGAGTGGAGGGGCACTGTGTGGAGTGAAGTGATGTGGCTTTGTGTGGAGTGGAGTGACATTGTGTGTAATGGAGTGGAGTGGCATTGTGTGGCAAAAAATGGAATGGCATTGTGTGGAGTGGAGTGGCATTGTGAGGCATGATGTTAAGTGGAAAGGCACTGTGGGGTATAGAACAGAGTCATTTCGTGGAGTGGAGTTGAGGCATAGACCAGAGTAACATCATGGAGCGGATTGGAGAAGAATGACACTGTGGTGTGGGATAGAATTGTGTAGTGTAAAGAATAGTGGAGTTGTATTGTGTGGAGTAGAATGAAGTAGAGTAGCACTGAGTGAAGTTGAGTGGAATTGACTGGAGTGACATTGTGTGGAAGGGTATTGTGCAGCGTTGAGTGCGGTGGCATTGTATGGAGTAGAGTGGTATTGTGTTGAGTGGAGTGTAGTGGCATTGTGTGGAGTGGAGCAGAGTGATGTGTTGATGATGCTAAATATTTTTTTAAAACATTTCACAACACATTTACCAATTTTAGACATAGAAACCTGAACGTGGACATTGCACTTGTTAAATGAAGTGATACAGCAATTGAGACAAGTGAAGTAACAGTACAGTAAAAGTGCTGGAAAGTACTAGTAAAAGAGAATTTCATTCTGGCATGTACGAAATTGGTATTGAAATAAAATCTGTTTCTCTTCAAGGAGGATCTTTATCTCCAGTGTAAGGGGACCAGCATGGGGGCTACTTGTGCCCCCAGTTTGGCATGCCTTTATGTGGGACAATTCGAAGAGACCCACATCTTCAATGAGTCTGCTCCATTTTATGAGAACGTGGTGAAGTGGAGCAGATTCATTGATGATATTTTATTCATCTGGGAAGGTACTGCCGACCGGCTGGAGGAATTCCTAGAGTGGTTAAATTTAGGGGATGCTAACCTCAAGTTTACATCAGAGTATAGCAATCAGAGTGTGAATTTTTAGATTTAAAAATTAAAGAGATTAGTGGCAAATTGGAGGTCGAACTGTTCTCCAAACCCACAGGTAAGAACAGTTTGTTGCACTATTCAAGTTTTCACCCCAAGGCACAAAAAGACAACATTCCTTTTGGTCAGTTCCTCCGGTTGAGGAGGAACTGTTCCTCTCTCAATGATTTTTATAAACATTCTGAGTTCCTAAAGGCAAAACTTAAGGATAGGGGGTACCCTAGGAAACTTATTTCACATTCTTTTAAACGCGCCCGTTCTTACAATCGGGAAAGTATGCTAACAAATAGAGGCATTAATAAATCAAGACAGGATGGGAAAATAATGTTCTATTATTTTGATGAAACTAATCATTCTATCGGTGTGGCTTAGCATTTCCATTGCTTTACATTGAAATGCATTGTGAATAGATAGTGGTGCAATTATGCGATAAAATTAGTTAGGGAGCTGAAATTTACAAATGTGATAGTAGAGACCATAATGATTATAGAAAACAAGAAACAATTAAAGTTAAATTATTTTAAAGAATAATTTACATTTATTCTGGCCGTCGAAAATTGTGGCAGTAGGCTATAGTTAACGTTAGTCAATTTTATGTGATAATACATTGGTGAAGCATTACTAATTTTCTCTTATTATGAAATGATAATTTAATGCATTGTATTGATTTTAATTTAGTGTTATTCATTTAAAGCTGACATATGCATTTTAAGGCCTGTTAAACGTGTTCTTTCCTAAAGCTGCAATTTTTTCTCTTAGCCCAATGCAATGGTCCCTTGACATTGTTGCAAATGTTGTCTCATTTGTTTTGTACATGTATCATCTTACGTTTAAAGGACATTCTTTTAGAAGTTCACTGTGAAATTTTCTGGTGGGAACGTGAACTATAACCCAATGTCATGGATTGATACAATGTAAACTTCTTACCGTTGACAAACCTGTAAGGCCCCGAAAACCAGTTTTTTCTCAAGATCAGTATAGGAAAGTATGCAGGAATGCCCAAATTGTATTTAGTGTTTTCATTTGTTTTCATTTGTAAACTAATCATGCGATGAACTGACTAGTGGAGTGATATTACATCGCCAGGCACCATACTTTTCTTTCCTTTGTGAAGCAACACAATTATTTTCATTGGAAGACTTGCTGTATGCCATGCTTTTTTTCCTTTGCAAGAGCTACAGGTGGTCTATTTTTCTATGTGAGAGGACTGAACGCTTTTCCTATGGTTTTGTAAACCATCCTCGATCTCTTAATTTGGACTGCCTTTTGCCAATACTGCTTTCTTAAACAGTTGAGCTGTAATGCTTCTTTGCCAAACTAATTGATTTTACTTATTTCCCCTTTTTTGCCCAACCTAATGGACCTGCCCTTAGTGGACTTTAATTTGATTTATTTTTGCTTTAGAACCTGTGGATGATGTTGGAGAAATGAGCTATCCTTCTGCCTTTAATGGTTATAGGAATCTGTAACCGTGTATCTGAGACCCTTTTTAAACCATCCTCTTTGGATTTACATTTCTCACTAAATGTGTAGTATTGTACTACATGAGGCAATATTCCTCACTGAAACTTGGCTCAAGGGTAGCTCTGGGCCGGACATCAATCTGGCACTCCCCCCAGGATACCATATTCACAGATTAGACCGAGGAAAAAAACCTGGGGGTGGAATTGCCATTATCTTAAAAACTGCCTTCAACCGCACCCTGACCCCACTCACTCTCCCAGATTGTGAAAGTGTGCAGTTCCACAGCAACCTCTCACCCTCCTGCTCTTACTCTGGCATCCTTGTCTATAGACCGCCTGGCCCCTGCTCTACGTTCCTGGAAGCATTGCCTGATACCCTAGCTAGCCTGTCCCTAGCAAAAAATTCCATCACTCTGTTAGGGGACTTCAATCTTCACTTTGAAGCTCTGGATGCCCCCTCCTCCAAGAGACTACAAGATGATCTGGAGGCCCTTCAACTCACCCAACTGGTCTCTGCACCTACCCATGAGAAAGGACATACATTGGACCTTATTTTCTCAAATGACCCCCTAGTCACGGTATCAGATGTCATTCCAGTCCCCTGGTCCGACCACTGTCTTATCCGGTTTGGGCTATCCAAACCTGTCAGACAGACTAAAGGCAAGGTCGAGTCTATTTTAACTAGGAGGTGGGCACAGATTGACCCTGATCTCTGGTCAAACACCTTGAATCACACACTGCCCAACATGGACGGCAGTCCAGAAGAGGACTTCAAGCAATGGGAAAACTGGATTAGCCAGTCTCTGGAGACCTGTGCCCCATTAAAAAAAATGCCCAATCAAAAACACCAAACCAGGAAAGCCCCATGGTTCAATGAGCATTTGCTATTACTGAAGAAGCACTGCAAGAGATTAGAAAGGGACTGGAGAAAGGAGTTCAACCTTGACAAAAAAATAAATTATTAAACCTCGATCAGAGGCTACCACAAAGAACTAAAATTGGCACAAGCAAAATACTACGAGAAGAAAATCAACCAGGCACTCAACTCCCCAAAGGAACTATTCAGAGTAGTCAAAAACTTGACTACCCCCTAGAAACTAATAGCGCTCCTAGGGCCACAATAGAAAGATGCAATCAAATAGCGTCCTTCTTTCATAAGAAGGTGACTGACATCTATGGTCTCTTTCAGAAGGCAACTCAGCCGGCCTTAGGAGAGCACCACATGGCCCATGGTCCAGCTTCAGCCCCCAGCCTTACTCAATTTCCTGGGTTGGAGGAGGAAGCTACCCTCAAGCTGCTCAAATCCATCAAATCAGGCTCCCCATTAGACTCTGCACCTCCGCACTCTATTCTCAAGGTGACAGAAGTAATTCTTCCCCCCTAGTGAAGATCCTGAATATGTCACTCGAACTAGGGTCGGTTCCCCGAGCCTGGAAGCAGGCTATAATAAAACCTATCTTAAAAAAATCCCACTTGGACCCTGACATACTGAGCAACCTTCGACCCATATCACTTCTCTCTCTCCTTGGCAAACTCCTGGAAAGGCACATCAATCAGGCCTTAGTCAACTATCTGGAGGAGAACAAGCTTCTCCACCCCACGCAGATGGGTTTCCGCGCCTTCCATAGCACTGAAGCTGCACTCCTGGTAGTCACCGAGGAACTGAAAGCCATACTAGACAACGGAGGGTCAGCCGCTATCATATTGCCCGATCTTAGTGTGGCTTTTGATACCGTCAACCACACCATTCTGAGAAACAGACTGAAGGAAATAGGTATCCAGGCCAAAGCCTTGGAGTGGCTTTGCTCCTTCCTGGACGACCGGTCGCTCCAAGTGATGGACCAGGACTGCCTCTCGGACAGCCTGCCTACACAATTTGGAGTGCCATAGGGTTCCTCCCTCAGCCCTACCTTATTCAATATATATGTTAGACAGTTGGCCTCCATCATACAGGAGTTCGGCATCCTGGGCATATCATATGCTGACGACACCCAGCTGATCGTCTCTCTGCCCCAAGACCACAAACAAGCCAACTCTCCTTTGGGTCCATGCCTTAATAAACTGGCCCACTGGATGTCAAACAGTTACCTAAAATTAAATGGCGAAAAGACAGAACTCATGATTCTAGGCAACAGGGCAATTCCCAGGCCACTTAACAACTGGCCTCCCTGTATGGGAGATCCACCGGTTCCCAAACCGGTGATAAAAAACTTAGCCATCTGGCTTGATAGCGCACTCTCAATGAACCAACAGGCAAACAATTTGTCTGGCACCTGCTTCGGACTTCTCAGAATGCTCAGGAAGATATTGGAACTCATCCCGGAGCAGCTTAGGAAATCCGTCCTGCAGTCCCTGATTATCTCCCGTCTGGACTATGGGAACTCTCTTTACTTGGGCTCACCTAAGTATGTGATTAAGAGGCTCCAGATGGTGCAGAACGTGGCGGCTAGGCTCCTGTTCAGACTCCACAGACACACGTCAGCTAGAGAATCCCTGAAATCACTACACTGGCTACCAATCGCGGCGAGAGTAAAATTCAAATCACTCTGCATCGCCCACAGGGCAGTAATTAACAAAGGTCCTGAAAAACTCAAAAACCTGATCTCTGCATACACCCCCATCAGGCTTTTAAGGTCCTCCCACTCACACCTCCTCGGTACCACCAGAGTTAAAAAAGCTAGATGGGGAGGCAGAGCCTTCTCACATCTTATCCCAAAACTGTGGAATGAGCTACCTCTGGACCTAAGAGGGCAGCAAAGCGAACTGATATTTAGGAAAAAGCTGAAGACCTGGCTATTCCCACTAAAACACTAGTGGGCTCAGTCTTTCACCACAGCTCTCTTCATCAGCGCGGGGAAGCCTTTGGGCAGCCAGGCGCTTTACAAATTTCTCTCAAATTTCTCAAATCAAATTGCTTAAGAAATTGCTTGTCTGTATTGATTTCAGATCATTAATTCAATAACCAAATTCTCTAAATTGTCTGAGACTATTATCGTGTTCTGATGTTCTTTAATTGAACTGTGCTATTTTCCATTTATAAATAAATGTGTTACAGAGAGAATCAGCAAATCTTTTTAAAGTATCAAGTTCTGCTTCTTTTATTCTGTGTCACTGTAGCAGAACTCCTAGTGTGCATCATTTTAGTTAGACTTAACTTCTTTAGGAGGTTGGGATTTCCCATTGCAATACTTTATTTCAATAGCATGGTCCTGAGTGTGTTATATTTGAACCTGATCTCAAACTTGTGAGTTGGTCATCAATTAATGGTCCTCATTGGGTGGCTAACATTGTGGTTTGGACACCCTAATGCCCACGCCTCCGATCGGCAGAGAAAGATCCATCAGAGGACCATTAGTGTTAGACTTGGCATCTTTGGAGTGGTTTCCCCTGACTTTTTGCCTCTACCTCCTGTATTTTTGATGCTGTGCGGGATTTCGTTTTTGCTGGCTTAGATGCTTTGGGCACTTTGCCACTGCTGATCAGTGTCATTGTGCAAGTGTTCCCTGTGTGTATTTGTTGTTACAATTGGTTGTCCCTGATTGGCATATTTGATTTACTGGCAAGTCCCTAGTTAAGTGCACTGCAGTGTGCCAGGGCCTGTAAATCAAATGCTACTAGTGGGCTTGCAGCACTGATTGTGCCACCCACATGAGTAGCTCTGAAAAGGTAACTCAGGCCTGCCACTGCAGTGCCTGTGCGCAGTTGATAACTGCCAGGTCGACTTGGCAAGTGCACCCACTTGCCAGGCCTTAACCTTCCCTTTTTCTACATATAAGACACCCCTATGTTAGGTTTATTAGCAAAGCTGGTTTTTAAATTGTGTGTTTCAAAATGCCACTTTTAGAAAGTGGGCATTTGCTTGTTTAACCATTCTGTGTGCCTCTGCCTGTTTGTGTATTGACTGTCTGGTTTTGGAGTGACAGGGGCTAGGGATGTGCATTCACTGTAGACAGCCACTGGGGGGAGTTGAGGTGTGCCTGGCCCTTCCTGGATGACTCAGAGCTGAGCTGAATAGACCCTGGCTGAATTTAAAGTAGTGGGAAGAGATTTCCTTGCACCTGAATAGGGCCTGTCTCCCTTGCACAATGCTGTCTCCGCCCCCTGTAGTCATACTGCACCAGCGAGGACAGAACTGGTTTGGACTGGGCTCAGAGACCCTTGCACAAAGAAAACAAAGACATTTTGGGGTATAAGTATTAGACATAAAACCCCTGAACTTTAGGCTACTTCTGGAATTAGGAGGAATCTTTGCCAAGGAGAAGAGCTGGAGAAACTAAGAAGTACTGCCCCTTTGATGTGTGTCTGGGGTTGGCCTGCAGTATCTGTTTCTGCCAAGGAAAGGAGAAGGACTTTGCTGTGTGCTGTGTCCCCTGCTTGAAGAAGATCTCCAAGGGCTTGAGTAGAGCTTGCCTCCTGTTTTGAAGTCTCAGGGACACAAAGACTTCACCCCCAGCTTCCTTGAACTTCCTTGCTGGGAGTTCTGACCTGCCATGAGGTGCCTGTGACTGCCTTGGGCCTCTGGAGGCTGCTTCTGCTATTGGGAGCTGGAAAAGTAACACAACTACAATAAAATTGACGCATCGCTCTTCTTGCACCAGTTTCTCCGACACAGCTCCGGGGTGCGAGAAGAATCTCCACGCATCACCGCGCCGCTGCTGAGACTGACGCCGCATCTGTCACCGCTGCAAGAACCGACGCATTGAGGGGTCGCGGCTGAAAAAACCAACGCAGGACTGCTCGACGCCGCTGCATCAATGGCCGCCACATCGATCGCCGACTTATACCGGATTTCCACGCATCGTACTTGTGCGGCAAGTTTTCCAGACGCATCACCTGCGGATCGGAGTCTCCTCAGAATCGATGCATTGCTTTCCCCCTACAGACCGGACCCGGTACACAGCTCTCCTGCGTGCAGCAGAACTGTTGCATCACATCCATAAGGTCTCAGGAAACAACGCATCTCCTTGTTTTTCGACACCTCCCATCGCTGCGGCTGTTTGGCCTTGTGAATATTGTCGCAACTACAGGTACTTTGAGAGAAATCACGCATCCATAGTTTTCTCTGGACCCAGTTGCTTAAAACCTTTCTAAAGTCATTTTATTAATACTTGTATGTTGGATTTTTGTCGTTTTGGTCTTGTTGAGTTTAGATAAAGATACTTTATTTTTCTAAATGGGTGTGGTGTCCATTTGTGGTGGTATCACTATATTACTGTGTGTTTTGAGTACAAATACTTTACACATTGCCTTTGGGATAGGCCTGTCTGCTCGTGCCAAGCCACCCAGGGTGTGAGCAGGGGTTATCTAAAGTGTGTATCCCCCTTGCCCGGACTAGAAGCAAGGGTCCATATTTGGACAAAGGTACCTATATCTGCCAACTGGAGACCCCCATTTCTAACATTGGTGGTCAGCGGTGAGGATTTGAACCTGTATTTGTACTTGACCCACAGTGATTGGTGTACATCACTAGTTTAGGGCAGACCACTACGCAACCATATACTGTGTTTTATTTTTGGTTCTATTTTTGATCTGACCCTTGAGTTATCCACGCATTATGTCTCTAAATGGTAAATCAGCAAGTGAGGCTGCAGAATTGGAGTTTACTTTGAAATGTTAAGTAGTTACAAAGTAGAGCAGCTCTGCAAGAACTTTGGATGTCCCATGAAGAGCCACTTTAGGAAAGAGGAGCTACAGAAGGCCTTAGGGGCCTGGTGGGAGGCCAGACAAGCTGAAGAGGCAGGGGGTGCAGATGTGGATGGGGGTGCAGAAGAAAATGGTTTCAGATCCCAGGATTTGCCTGTTGGGAGAGTAGCCTCTAGAGCTGGCAGCAATCATTCTTTCAGAAATTGGGTGCCAGAGGAAATGGAGGAATGGCGCAGGGCTGGAGATCCTGAGTTGAAGGTCTTGAGACTCCAGACCAAGGCAGAGGAGAGCAAGAATGCTTGTGCTTTAGAGGAAAAGAAATTGATCTTGGCCCATGAGTTGAGCATGAGAGAACTGGACATTAAAGCTAAGCAGGTAGAGTCCGGTACACATGGTGACAGCGCACAGCCAGTGCAAAGGAGTAAGGTTTACATTCCCAAGGACTTAGTCCAAAATTTCCAGAAGGGGGAGGATATTTCTGCATGGTTTGCATCTTATGAGGCTGCATTGCATATGAATGAGGTTCCAGAGAAACATTGGGGCCTGTGGAAACACTTTGAGGCCAATGGGAGGGACACCCTGACACGTTTGGAGGAGGCGGGTACTTTGACCTATCCCAATATGAAGGAGGCTTTATGCCTCAGGTTTGGGCTCACACCGGAGCAGTACAGAGACAAGTTTAGAACCTTCAAGAAACTTGAATCTAATACTTGGGTTGAATGTGTAAACATGAATTGCAGAGCACTGGATGGTTGGATAAAGGGCAGCAAGGTAACTGATTACCAGGGGTTGTACAATCTGATTGGTTAGGAGCACTTGAGTAGTCTGTGTGTTACAGAGCAGTTCAGCATCTGATGGATAGTAAACTGACTGACCCCAGGAAGCTTGCTCAGGAGGCGGACCGCTGTACGAGTACCAGGGTCCACAAGGGTTTTGTGGGAAACCCAGCCAAAGGTGGGTAGAGTCCCCAGCAGAAAAGTGGGGGGGACAAGGGTAACCAAAAGGAGTTCTCTAAAGGGCCCCAAAATAGTTCCCAGGGTAAAGATCCCCAGCCCCCCAGTTCTAAGAAGCCATGGCCCCCTAACAGTAGGCCAGACAACCGGGGTCCCCGCAAGTGTTATAGATGTGGTCAGGAAGGCCACCTGGCGAATGATCCCAAGTGCCCTCAGGTACCACCAGCACCCACTGGTGCACCGTCACCAGGGTTAGTTTGTGTAGTGCTGGGAGAGGAGTTGGTTCCTAGTGAGGGTGGGGAGCCAGCTGTGAGGACCCTTGTCTCATTGGGAGATAGAGAGATGGTCCAGGAAACCTGCCTGCTGGATCACACTAAAAAGTACCTGCAGTGGGTGACTATCAATGGGAGGAGGGTGGAGGCTCTGAGAGACACAGGAGCCAGTGTGACATCTGTCAGGTATCAATGGGTGTCTGAAGAGCAGGTCATCCCCAATGTACTTCACCCTGTAGTTGCTGCAGACAACTCTGAGAGCCTGTGTAAGGTGGTGCAGGTTCCCTTTGAGTGGGGGGGGGTCTCAGGTTCCTTGAAGGTCATTGTTAGTCCATGCATGCCTGTTGACTGTCAGCTTGGCAATGACCTGGAGAGCTCACCTTGGAGGGAGGTGGAGCGCCAGGCTCATTTAAAGATGTTGGGACTGCCTGAGTGGACCACTCGGTCAAAGGTAGCCAGTAGGGGTGATCAAGAGGACCTGGAGCCTGAAACAGAGGCCCAGGTGCCTGGCAGAAAGAGGAAGGGCAGGGGGAATGGGAAACCAGCCCCCGATGTTCCCGCGGTCCAGGAGGAGGCAGAACCTGAGGGGGATGCCCTGGAACCTACAGGAGAGAAAGTGGGTGACCTACCTGAGCTGCCCCATTGGCAGCAGGAAGGAGATCCCTCCAGGGAGGAGTTCTGCAAGGCGCAGATGGAATGCCCTACTGTTGTGGGTTTGTGGCAGCAGGCTGCAGACCAGGCAGCAGGTGTTCCGTCCAGATCACATTTGATTTATTGGGAGAACGGTCTCCTTTACAGTGAGCCTAAGGTTGCTGAGCCCGGGGCAGCCCGTGTGCTGGTGGTACCCATGTTCTACAGGACCTTCCTGCTGGGTCTGGCTCATGACGTGCCTTTAGCAGGACATTTGAGGTGCGACAAGACTTATCACACGCTTGTCACCCACTTTTCCTGGCCCCAAATGTAGAGGCACATTGGCACACATTGTAGGTCTTGTCAGACTTGCCAGGCAAGACAGGAGGGAAGTGTAAGGCTCCCCTCCAACCCTTTCTGGTGGTGAGCACCCCTTTCGAGTGGGTGGGCATTGACATTGTGGGGCCACTGGAACCCAAGACAGCCTTAGGCAACAAGTTTATCTTGGTATTGGTGGACTATGCCACCCGGTACCCGGAAGCTGTCCCTCTCAGGACAATCACGGCCCCTGTGGTGAGCTCTGCATTTATATGGATCTTTACCCGTGTGGGGTTCCCCAGAGAGGTGGCCTCTGACCGTGGTACAAACTTAATTTCTAGGTATATGAAGTCACTGTGAGGAGTGTGGTGTAATGTAAAAATTCACCACTCCTTACCATCCCCAAGGGAATGGGTTGGTTGAGAGATTCAACCTAACCCTGAAAGGCATGATAAAGGGTCTTGCCGAACCCATGATACGCAAGTGGGACGTCTTTCTACCATGCCTGTTGTTTGCCTACAGGGAGGTACCGCAGAAATCCTTAGGGTTCAGTCCCTTTGAATTGCTGTATGGGCACCCTGTGAGAGGACCTCTGAGTCTGGTGAAGAAGGGCTGGGAGAAAACTCCTGGTAAGACCCCCCCCCAAGATGTTTTCAGCTACATGCTGGTCTTTAGAAACCAGACTCAACGCTTCAGGAAACTTGCTCAGGCGAACCTGGAAGCCAGCCAGGAGGAGATGAAATGATGGTACAACCAGAATACCACTCTGGTTGAGTTTCAACCTGGCCAAAAAGTGTGGGCAATGGCACCAGTGGAGCCTTGTGATCTCCAAGACAGGCGGACTGGTCCATTTGAGGTAGTGGAGCGCAAGAGTGATGTCACCTACCTGGTTAACTTGCAGACTCCAGGAACCCTTTGAGGGTCCTGCACATGAACCGCCTCAAACCTCACTTTGAGATGTCTGAAGTGAAAATGCTCCTGGCTACAGATGACGGAATGGAAGAGGAGAGTGAGCCTCTTCCTGACCTCCTGTCAGCCAAGGAACATGATGGGTCAGTGGATGGGGTGAACCTCTCTCCCACCCTGACCCCAGAGCAGCAGAGGGACTGTCGCCAAGTGCTGGGACAGTTCGCCTCCCTGTTCTCCCTGACTCCAGGAGTCACCAATTGGTGCGTCCTTGATGTGGACACTGGGGACAGTTTACCTATGAAGCATAAAATTTACAGAGTAACCGACAGAGTCGGGCCAGCATTAAGGAAGAGGTTTCCAAAATGTTGGTTTTAGGAGTGATAGAACCCTCCAGCAGTCCCTGGGCTAGCCCAGTGATCTTGGTTCCGAAAGCTGCTGCACCTGGTGCCACTCCTGAACTCCGGTTCTGCGTGGACTACTGTGGGCTCAATGCTGTCACCAGGACTGATGCGCACCCGATCCCCAGAGCTGATGAGCTCACTGATCGGCTGGGAGCTGCCCGGTACCTTAGTACGTTTGATCTAACATCTGGGTAATGGCAGATTGCCTTGACCAATGGGGCAAGAGAGAGGTCTGCGTTTTCAATGCCAGAAGGGCACTACCAGTTCCGTGTCATGCCCTTTGGGTTGAAGAACGCCCCTGCCACATTCCAGAGACTGGTCAACCAGGTACTGTCCAGGCAGGAGGAATTCAGCGCTGCTTACCTGGATGACATTGCTGTGTTCAGCTCCAGCTGGGAGGAACATTTGCAACACCTCTGTGAAGTGTTGAAGGCTCTGCAGAAGGCAGGCCCCACTATCAAGGCCAGTAAGTGCCAGATAGGGCAGGGTTGTGTGGTGTACTTAGGGCACCAGGTATGAAGCGGCCAGGTGGCACCTCTACAACCTAAGATTGACACCATCCTGGCTTGGGAACCCCCCAAGACCCAGACAGAGGTGAGCGCCTTTTTAGGACTCACCGGGTACTACAGACAGTTTGTCAAGGGATATATGGCACCCTTGTTGCCCCCTTGACAGAGCTGACTTCAAGGAAGCAGCCAAGGAAAGTGATCTGGACCGATGCCTCTCAGACCGCTTTTGATGCCCTGAAATATGCAATGTGCACGGCGCCCGTGCTCAAGGCACCCATCTTCTGCCAAAAATTTGTTGTGAAGACAGATGCTTCAGAGCATGGTGTGGGAGCAGTACTCTCACAATTGAACGACTAGGGCTTCGACCAACCCGTAGCTTTCATTAGTAGGAGGCTACTTCCCAGGGAACAGAGGTGGAGTGCAATTGAAAGAGAAGCTTTTGCTGTGGTCTGGGCGCTGAAGAAGTTAAGACCCTACTTGTTTGGGACTCACTTCCGGGTTCAGACAGACCACAGGCCCCTCAGATGGTTGATGCAGATGAGGGGTGAGAACCCAAAACTCTTAAGGTGGTCCATCTCCCTACAGGGAATGGACTTTACGGTGGAACACCGCCCTGGTACAGGACAAGCCAATGCTGATGGTCTGTCCAGATTCTTCCGTCTTAGTGATGAGAACTCCCAAGAGGGTGGGTAGTTCTCCTCATCTTTCAGCTGGAGGGGACACGTGTTAGACTTGGCATCTTTGGCATGCTTTCCCCTGGCTTTTTTTCCCCTACCTCCTGTATTTTTGATGCTGTGCTGGATTTCGTTTTTGCTGGCTTAGATGCTTTGGGCACTTTGCCACTGCTGATCAGTGTCAAAGTGCAAGTGCTCCCTGTGTAAACTGGTGTTACAATTGGTTGTCCTTGATTGGCATATTTGATTTACTGGTAAGTCCCTAGTAAAGTGCACTGAAGTGTGACAGGGCCTGTAAATCAAATGCTACTAGTGGGCCTGCAGTACTGATTGGGCCACCCACATGAGTAGTTCTGAAAAGGTAACTCAGGCCTGCCACTGCAGTGCCTGTGCACAGTTGTTAACTGCCAGGTGGACTTGGCAAGTGCACACACTTGCCAGGCCTTAACCTTTCCTTTTTCTACATATAAGACACCCCACTGGTAGGCTCAAGGTACCCCCCTGGTCAGGGTGCAGTGTAGGTGAAAGGTAGGACCTGTACTGGTGTGTGTGACATGTCCTGATAGTGAAATCCTGTCAATTTCGTTTTTCACTAGTGAAAGGCTATCTTGCCCCAAAGGACAGAATGGGAAGTTATTTATAATATCTCATAAATATAACTTCCCATTGAAACAAGATAGAGAAATAAAGTTTAGGCTCCCTGAACTCAGAATTTAATATCACATCTTTTAGTAAAGATGGTTTTTAAATTGTGTGTTTGAAAATGCCACTTTTAGTAAGTAGGCATTTTCTTGTTTAACCATTCTGTGTGCCTCTGCCTGTTTGTGTATTGACTGGTTTTGGATTGACAGGGGCTGGGGATGTGCATTCACTGTAGACAGCCACGGGGGTGGGGGGGGGGGTTGAGGTGTGCCTGGCCCTTCCTGGATGACTCAGAGCTGGGCTGAATAGACCCTGGCTGAATTTAGAGTAGTGGGAGGAGATTTCCTTGCACCTGACTAGGGCCTGTCTCCCTTGCACAATGCTGTCTCCACCCTCTGTGGTCATACTGCACCAGTGAGGACAGAACTGGTTTGGACTGGGCTCAGAGACCCTTGCACAAAGAGAACAAAGACATTTTGGGGTATAAGTATTACACCTAAAAACCCTGAACTTTAGACTACTTCTGGAATCAAGAGGAACCTTTGCCAAGGAGAAGAGCTGGAGAAACTGAGGAGAAGTACTCCCCTTTCGCTGTGTGTCTGGGGTTGGCCTGCAGTAGCCGTTTCTGCCAAGGAAAGGAGAAGGACTATACTGTGTGCTGTGTCCCCTGCTTGAAGAAGATCTCCAAGGGCTTGAGTAGAGCTTGCCTCCTGTTTTGAAGTCTCAGGGACACAAAGACTTCACCCCCAGCTCCCATAAACTTCCTTGCTGGGAGTTATGACCTGCTAGGAGGTGCCTGTGACTGCCTTGGGCCTCTGGAGGCTGTTTCTGTTGTTGGGATCTGGAAAAGTAACGCAACTACAAGAAAATCGATGCATCGCTCTTCTTGCGGCAGTTTTTCCGACGCAGCACCGCGGTGTGAGAAGAATCTCCATGCATCGCTGCGCAGCTGCCGAGACAAACGCAGTGCCTGTCACTGCTGCAAGAACCAATGCATCGAGGGGTCACGGCTGAAGAAACCTGAGCGGCAAGTTTTCCCAACACATCACCTGCAGATCAGAGTCACCTCAGAATCGACGCATCGCTTTCCCCCTACAGACCGGACCCAACACACTGCTCTCCTGCGTGCATCTGAACTGTTGCATCGCATCCCCAAGGTCTCAGGAAACGACGCGTCTCTTTGTTTTTCGATACCTCCCATCGCTGCGGCTGTTTGGCCTTGTGAATTCTGTCGCAACTACAGGTACATTGAGAGAAATCACACATCCATAGTTTTCTATGGAACCAGTTGCTTAAAATCTTTCTAAAGTCATTTTATTAATGCTTGTATGTTGGATTTTTGTCGTTTTGGTCTTGTTGAGATAAAGATACTTTATTTTTTGAAACTGGTGTGGTGTCCAGTTGTGGTGTTATCACAATATTACTGTGTGTTTTGAGTACAAATACTTTACACATTGCTTTGGGTTAGGCCTGTCTGCTCGTGCCAAGCTACCCAGGGGGTGAGCAGGGATTATCTAAAGTGTGTATCCCCCTTACCCTGACTAGGAGCAAGGGTCCCTATTTGGACAAAGGTACCTACCTCTGCCAACTAGAGACCCCCATTACTAACAATTTGCCTCAGTGGTAAGGGTAATGCTGTGATCCGCCTAACTGTAGAGGGCCCGGTATGGTTAGAGGAATAAATGATTAAGTAGCTGAAGTAAGAGATACATTTAAAACTATTATAACACTTCCGCTGGATCAATGTCATTGTGTGGAATGGAGTAGTATTGTGTAGAGTAGAGTACATTGTGTGAAATGGAATATAGTGGAGTTGAGTAGAGTGGCATTGTGTGTCATTGAGTGGAGTGGCACCGTGTGGTATGAAGCAGAGTGGCATCGAGTGGAGTGGTATTGTGTGGAGTAGAGTGGTATTGTGTGGCATGGAGAGGCATTGTGTGTAGCAGACTGAAGTGGCATTGTGTGGTGTGGAGTGGCATTATGTGGGGTGGAGTGGCATTGTGTGGCATGAAGGGTAATTGTGTGGCACTGAGCAGAGTGGCAGTGTGTAGCATGGATTGAAATTGTGTAGCGTAGTGGAGTAGAGTAGAAAGGGATTGTGTGGAGTGAAGTGGCGTTGAGTGGAATGGTATTGTGTAGTAGCATTGTGTGGAGTGCAGTAGAATGGAATGGAGTATATTAGAGTGCCATTGTGTGGTGTGATTGACATTGTGTGGAGTGGTATGGCAGTGTGTGGACTGGAGTGAATTGGAGTGGGTTTGTGTGGACTGGAATAGAATTGTTTGGAGTGGAGTAGAATTGTGTGAGTGGAAATGTGTGGAGTTATGTGGTGTGGACTGGAATTGTGTGGCATAGAGAGAGGAATTGTGTGATATGGAGTGGAATGGCATTGAGTGGAGTGGTACTGTATTGAATGGAATGGCATTGTGTGGAGTGGAGTGGATTGGAGGGGCATTGTGTGGTGTGGAGTGCATTAATTGGGGTAGAGCAGAGTGGCATTGTATGGCGTACAGAAGAGTAGAGTGGCATTGTGTAGAGTAGACTGGAGTGGCATTGGTGTGGAGTGGCATTGTGTGGAGTGGAGAGGCAGTGAGTGGAGTGGAATGGCATTATGTGGATTGGTGTGATATTTTGTGGTGTGAGTCTGGTGGCATTGTGTTTGAGTGGAATAGAGTGCAGTGGCATTGTGTGGGGTGGAGTTACATTGTAGTTTAGTGGCATTTTGTGGAGTGGAACGGAGTGGTGTGTCAATGTGTGGAGTGGAGTTGTATTGTGTAGACTGTAATGGCATTGAATGAAGTAGAATTGAGTGGAGTGGCACTGACTGGAGTGAAGTGACACTGTCTGGTGTGGTGTGGAGTGGAGCTGAGTAGAGTGGTGTTGTGTGGCATGTAATGGCATTATGTGAGATGAAGTATAGTGGAATCAAGTGGAGTGGAGTGGTACTGCATAGCATTATGTGGAGTTCAGTGGAGTGGCATTGTGTGGTATAGAGTGGCATTATGTGGAGTGGAGTGGAACTGTGTGGGGTGGAATTGTGTAAAGTGGAGTCGAGCTGAGTGGAATTGAGTGAATTGGAGGGTGTGGGATTGAGTGCAGTGGAAGGTGTGCTAATGTATGGAGAGGTGTGACAATGAGTGAAGTGAAGTGGCATTAAGTGGAGTGACGTGTGGCATGGATTGAAATGGAGTGGCATTGTGTGGCATGGAGTGGAGTGGCATTGCGGAAGTGGGGTGGAGCAGAATGACACTGTGTTGATGTAGGATGGCATTGTGTGGCATGGAGCATAGTGGAGTTGCATTGTGTGGAGTACAATGAAGTAAAATAGCACAGAGAGAAGGGCAGTGGCATTGAGTAGAGTAAAGTGACCCTGTGTGATATGGAGTCTAGTGGAGTGGAGTAGAGTGTCATTGTGAGTCGTGGAGTGGCATTAAGTGCCATTGTCAGGAATCAGGACCTGTTTGCAGTGTCCCAACACTTTTTGCCCCATTTGAAACCCCTGGATGATGGTTACCTGACTCTGAGAGTGCCTTGGGCTCTGCTCAGCAGGCCCAGGGTCAGTGCTATGTTGAAAACACCCACTGTTATGTTCAAACACACACATGCATTAAGGTACACAGTGATTAGGGTACACTTACAGTTGGCATGACCTATCCTATAACTCCCTAGCAGATAATAGGGCAGGGAGATTAAAACTACCTATAAGTCCCTAGTATATAATAAGGCATGGCAGTTTAGAGGCCAGCAGCCTTTTATGCACTTGCATGTGCGCAGTGTTGAGCACCTGAGGTCATTATAAAAGCAGCCATGTGTTGCAGCACTGGTTTTAAAAGTAAGTTCATTGAAAAATCGACTTTGGTGGTAGGGGCACTTAGAAAGGGATAATCTACAATATGTTGGCATATTACGTACCCCCAGGGACACCCCTAGGTGTCTCAGGGGTGAGGACCATGTAATTAAAAGGAGGTCCCTTATAAAAGATGTTTTATATTCCCGGGGGATGGAGAAATTACACATTTCACTTCCTCATTGTAGTAAATTGCCTCCCAAAATCGACTTTGGTGATAAGAGCACTGTGGAGTGTGGATCTACATTATGTTTGCATATTCAGAACCCTCAAGCATTCGCACAGGTGTCCAAGCAGTGGGGATCATGTAACTATAAGCAGGGCCCTTATAAAATATGTTTTATATGCACACCCATACCAGTACTTACATACCCACTCACTGATTCATAGTTCTACACACACACATCCACTCAGTCACCCATACACCAACTCACTCACTAACAAAGCCACTGATATAGCTACTCATACAGCCACACAACCACTCACACACTCTTTTTTAAGTGAACCTCTAAGATTTTCGTAATTTTTTTCTATAATTGGATATCGTGTATTATATTTATATAATACACCACTCATTTTTTGATTTCATATGTTTATCAGCAAGTACATTAATAACTGGTTTTATTTTTAACAATTTTGTAAGTCGGCACAACATTGTTGCATTTACTGTGGAGAATCTGTCATCAGTATATGCATTTCACATACTGAAAAATACACCTTAAGACATTTTTTAAATAAAGTTTAAGTCTAAATATTTAGTAAAATATTATTTTAACTTTTCTTTCTGTGATCAATTTTTAAGAAAGCCACCTTTACAAAAAAAAACTTGTATTCGCGACTACCGACGCCATACCTCATTCAGCTCCAGCCTTTTCCTGACTACTATTGCTCCTTCACTTCAAAATGCTTTGAGTATGGATTGTAGGCCACAGCTATATCTATTGGGCTAAAGAAGCTGCAAAAAAGAGAGGTATTGACAGGGACTTGGGTTTGCAAAATGTGGAGATTATTTGGTTTGGCCAGAGAGGGTTAAAGTTTCATCAGTTGCTGGCTTTGGTTAAAACCATTGTGGATTGCCAAGCTCCTCACCTCATGATTGTGCACTGTGGTGGTAATGACCTAGGCACATTGACTGCGGTAGGGCTGGAAATCCTTATAAAATAAACCTTTTCAGAACTGATGTCGCTTTTCCCTCACACTGTCTTGGTGTACTCTCATATATGTCAAAGACAGAAATGGAAGTGGTCAAATCAATTCTGTCCACAGGTTGACAAAGCCAGGAAACGTGTTAACAAAACTGTTTCTGCATTCCTCAGAGACCATCGCATATCTATAACAACAATCTGCATTTTGATATGCATGGAATTTATAGAAATGATGGAGTGCATTTTACAGATAAAGGCAACAAGGTGTTTCTAAGTAACCTGAAACTCTGCATCCGGTCTTATGTGTAGCAGCCATATACACACAACCAATGCAACGGCTCTTGTCAGAGCCACCCTAGTACCCAAAATATTGCAAGGTTTTTTTCTAAAGGTCTTTTTTTTTTTGTGGGGGGGATCTTCACAACGGTGTCGCGATCCCGGCGGACACGTCGTGAAAACGGAAAACAAAAGCAGACATTCAATGACCACCAATACATCCAAAAATAATATATAAAAACTATCCTTTCTAAACATTGCACTACGCATATACTTTATACATACCTCTTTCAAAGCATGTTTAAATTCATATTTTTGCACAAAGTTTCTTTAAAACCCATCTTTAAGACCGACTTTCTTTTTTCGCTGTTATTTGTGGAGTCGCAACATCGCCGTTAACTGCAACAATCGCGCCTTTTCCATACAGTGAAAACACATATATGCACACAAATTACAACATTTTACACACTAGTGGTTTATTACTGTACACTTCAAACTCATGTTTTTCTAGTGTATTTCTAGAACAACCATCTCTGCAACCTATTTTCCATTTTCGCAGTGAGGCCGGAGAGCACGATGATGTCGGTAATCATGATCCCCGTGGTTACGTTGCAAAAGCAGGAATTCATAGCCACCACCACATACAAAAATTATAACTATATAATTAATTCTAACCATCACAGTAGATAACTCACTATATAAATAACTCCATAAAAACATCTATCAGAATCTCCATACCTCTATGACAATGCATATTAATGATTCACTGATATATTTTCTTATATTTTCACCAATATTTGTGATGCCGTTGTGATAGTCCCGACATCCTGGTAACGGTACATGGGGGGCTGTGTTGTCATCGCGAATATCACACGTGATTAAAAAAATCAATTTCGGACACATAACTTGTGTCACTAACACCCCCATTTCTCAAACATTGGGTCAGAGTACCTCTACTCTGACCCCTTATGTTAGCTTTTCCAGAAATTTTCAGCCCAGGGAACAGGTACCGATCAATAAATTGGCAGGCACAACTATCTGTTCAGGTTCTGTCTAGCCAATCAGAGCATTCCTGTTGGCGCATGCATTCGCGAGTAATTGCGAAACCGTTGCGAAATATCTGCGACCAGAGATATCTCGCAAAAACTACTGAACGGATTTACACCAGATATGCAAAAGGCACTTCCTTGAACCAACATCTACCTCCCTACCAAATTGGGTGTAAGTCCGTTCAGCAGTTCGGGCTGTAGGTGAGGCTAAAGGTTCCCTTGGGAATTAACATTACAAACATACCCTTATTTCGTGCCCCAAATTCTCGGTCCACACTGCACAGATCACCCACTTTCCTTGACAATCAGAATCTACCTTGACACTTTTTGGGAAACTTTCATGAAGATTGGTCAAATGACGCCAAAGTTATAGGCAAGTCTTTTCCTATGGAAACCAGGTACTAACTAGAACTACCTACTGGCGACCCCAGTAGGTAAAATATATATATATATATATA
Source organism: Calotriton arnoldi (assembly GCA_963921515.1). Classification (NCBI taxonomy): domain Eukaryota; kingdom Metazoa; phylum Chordata; class Amphibia; order Caudata; family Salamandridae; genus Calotriton; species Calotriton arnoldi. The sequence continues at coordinate 10,474 of CAWUFW010026065.1, read as the reverse complement.
TATTTTCATTCAATGAAAAAACCACAGGTTTCAGGGACATTATAGTTAGTTGGACATTTCACTCGTACAAAACCAGAGAAGATATATATATATATATATATATATATATATATATATATATATATATATATATATATATTATCTACTGGCGGTCGCCAGTAGATAGTTATAGTTAGGACCTATTATCCATAGGAAATCCGCGACATTCTATTTGAAATAACTCTGGCACCGGTTGACGAATCTTCGCGAAAGCTTGCAACTTGTTGGGGCGCTCCGCTCCGCTCCTACCCTGAAAGTCTCGGGTTGATTCGTCAAGTGGGGGCCAAGAAAAAAGGGGGGTCCCAAAACGCGTTTTCCCCATTCATTTTTCCATAGGAACCTTTAGTCGCAGCTACAGCCCGAACTGCTGAACGGAATTACACCAAATTTGGCAAAGAGGTAGCCCTTGGTTCAGTGTCGTGCCTTTTGCTTAAATGATGTAAATCCGTTCAGTAGTTCCTGAGAAAATCAAAGTAAAGTCACATATATATCTATGGGCGAGTAGGGTCCGCGTATCCTGAGCGCACCCTGCGCGCACCGTCCCGATCACGAGCTGCATGCTAATTGGCTGTCAAGTGGCTGTCAACACTCCAAATCAGGAAGTGTTGGCAGCCATTTTATCCTCGGTAGAACCGAGGGACAGAAACAAGTGCACAAAGCGCAAAAGGGGGCAGGGTAGAAACACCCTGACCCCTAGGTCTGCTCAGGGGTCCCACAAGGACCCCTGCGCAGAAAAAGCATTTTTTTTTTTAAACGGCGGGATGCGCTTAGGGTGCGCGGATCCCGCCGATTAAAAAAAAAGCACAAGAAACAAGTGCGCAAAACGCACAAAGGGGGCAGGGTAGAAACACCCTGACCCCTAGGTCTGCTCAGGGGGTCCCACAAGGACCCACTGGGCAGAAAAAAGCATTTTGTTTTTTTTCAAAATCGACGGGATGCGCTTAGGGTGCGCGGATCCCGCCGATTAAAAAAAAAAAAAGCACAAGAAACAAGTACGCAAAACGCACAAAGGGGGCAGGGTAGAAACACCCTGACCCCCTAGGTCTGCTCAGGGGGTCCCACAAGGACCCCCTGGGCAGAAAAAAGCAACAAAAAAAAAAAGACCGGCATCGTGCCGAGGCCCCCTCCCTCCCTGCAGCAGTCTGCAAACGCGCCCCCTGGCGCGTTTTAAGAAGGGAAGTAATTCCCCTTGAATACTGGGGGTCCCTGGGGGCCAACTAGCCCACCAGGAACCTCCGGTATGCGCCAGGGGCTGCGTTGCAGAGAGGTGTACAGAGGCCACGCCCCTTTTACACCTCTCTGCAACGCAGCTCTGTGGCGCTTTTTGGAGGTACATGGTGGGCTAGTTGGACTCCAGGGACCCTCAGTATTCAAGGGGACTTAATCCCCCAACTTAAAACGCGCCACGGGGCACGTTTGCACAGTGGTGAATGGAGGGCGGGGCTTCAGGTGACATGTGTGCAAACAGACCCCGTGGTGCATTTTAAGATGGGGAATGAAATCCCCTTCAATCCTGAGGGTCCCTGGGGCGAACTAGCCCACCAGGTACGTCCAGAAAGCGCCACAGAGCTGCGTTGCAGAGAGGTGCAAAAGGGGCGTGGCCTCTGAACACCTCTCTCCAACGCAGCTCCCTGGCGCATACTGGAGGTACAGGGTGGGCTAGTTGGACCCCAGGGACCCTCATGATTCAAGGGGACTTAATCCCCCAACTTAAAACGCGCCACGGGGCGCGTTTGCACAGATGTCACCTCAGGCCCCGCCCCCTCCCTTCACCATTGTGCAAATATTCCTCTAAAATCAGCCGAACTACGAATTCCGATTTACTCACCTGTTATCAGGAGAGACCTCAGTCCTGCATCTTTCAGCCCAGTACTGATCCTGAAAAGTAATTTTAACCGTACTTACCAGTAACTTGAATTTCCTTCCATAGGATATCATTGACTGGTTTCACTTGGAAATTCTTCTAAGTGTGGAGTTTTGGAACTTTATAATATTCCTCTAAAATCAGCCGAAATACGAATTCCGATTTACTCACCTGTTATCAGGAGAGACCTCAGTGCTGCATCTTTCAGCCCAGTACTGATCCTGAAAAGTAATTTTAACCGTACTTACCAGTAACTTGAATTTCCTTCCATAGGATATCATTGTCTGCTTTTTGCTGAAAAAGTTTCTAAGTGTCGATTTTTGAAACATACAAATATTCCTCTAAAATCAGCCGAACTACGAATTCCGATTTACTCACCTGTTATCAGGAGAGACCTCAGTGCTGCATCTTTCAGCCCAGTACTGATCCTGAAAAGTAATTTTAACCGTACTTACCAGTAACTTGAATTTCCTTCCATAGGATATCATTGACTGGTTTCACTTGGAAATTCTTCTAAGTGTGGAGTTTTGGAACTTTATAATATTCCTCTAAAATCAGCCGAAATACGAATTCCGATTTACTCACCTGTTATCAGGAGAGACCTCAGTGCTGCATCTTTCAGCCCAGTACTGATCCTGAAAAGTAATTTTAACCGTACTTACCAGTAACTTGAATTTCCTTCCATAGGATATCATTGCCTGCTTTTTGCTGAAAAAGTTTCTAAGTGTCGATTTTTGAAACATACAAATATTCCTCTAAAATCAGCCAAAATACGAATTCCGATTTACTCACCTGTTATCAGGAGAGACCTCAGTGCTGCATCTTTCAGCCCAGTACTGATCCTGAAAAGTAATTTTAACCGTACTTACCAGTAACTTATATTTCCTTCCGTAGGAATCCATTGTCTGGTTTTCAGCAGAAAAGTTTCAAAGTGTTGATTTTCACAAACTACAAATATTCCTTAAAAATCGCCTGTATGACTTAAACGCATTCTTTCAACTGTTTACAGGAGATGCACCAGTGCTGGATCCAGGATCCACCACTGAGTAAGAAAAAGTAACGATAACACTACTTACCTGCTAAGTGAATTTCCTCCCATAGGATAACATTGGTGATTCTATGTGAAAAAGTTTCTGTCAACTTTTAAAATACAATAATATTCCTTAAAAATCACTACTGTAACCAAAACGCTTTTACTCAACTGTTTACAGGAGATGTCCCAGGACTGAATCTAGGATCCAGTCCTGTGGTTAGAAAAAGTAATCCATAAAGTAACTAATTGCATTTAGCTAGAAATTCACTTTGAGCTCAATGTTGCATTGTGTTTGAAATTGTGTTGCCCATTGCAACAACTGTAACTACTGTACTTAAAAGTCTATTGCCTATTTGCAAAGTATTTAAACTAAAGTAATTCATTCTGAGAAAGTATATTTTGTAATGTAATGTATAATGTAATTACAATGTAATTTAAAAAATAAAACATCTAAAAATAAATAGTTTAAAAAAATGTAGTAAATCAGTATATAAAAAAAAAATATAACAATTAATATATTTAAAAATTGTCATTTACATAACCTTTGAAATTCACTGAAAAAAACCATAGGTTTCAGACATGTTATAGTTAGGAATTAGCATTTAAAAAACCTTTGAAATTCACTGAAAAAACCATAGGTTTCAGGCTTGTTATAGTTAGGAATTAGCATTTTAAAAACCTTTGAAATTCACTGAAAAACCATAGGTTTCAGGCCTGTTATAGTTAGGGTTTAGCATTTAAAAAACCTTTGAAATTCACTGAAAAAACCATAGGTTTTAGGGAAAGTTATAGTTAGTTGGACATTGCACTCGTACAAAACCCGTGAAATTCCCCTGTTATAGTTAGTTCAGCTAACTATAACTCGCGCCCCATAATGCACTGCTGATGACGTCACATATTACATCACTCATGACATGGTCAGTGACATCACTGATGACATCACTGATGACATCTCAAATGACATCACTGATGACATCATCCATGTGAGAATTTAATGCATCTTCTCACACCCTAATATAACTTTTGATACACCCACTCTAAATTACAGACTGCCATTCTCAAAACCATACACACTCCAATACCAATAAGTACATACCCACTCACTGATTCTTAGGTCTACACACACACATCTACTCACTCACCCGTACAGTCACTCATACTTACAGTCACTCAGTACAGGACTATCATATGCACTCATACACCTATATAAACACTCACACAACGCAACTCATCCATAGAGGTACTCACACACCTAGTCAGTCATGCTAATAATTAATCACACTCCCATTTACTCACCTATACAGTTATACACACCAGCTCACTTACTCATAAAAATACTAGCACATTCTTACGCTCCTATGCAATCACTGATGCAAGCACACACTCATCCATATAGCCACTCTCACAATCACACACTCTCACTTATAGCCATTTATATACTCCAACACACATATATACTGCCTTTCACATATGTAGTTACTCACACATGTACCACTGAGATATACATTCAATCACTAACACACCCATACACACACTCACCCACCCATACAGTCCATCACAGACGCACTCTTGAAACCATGCACCCAGTGAATCACCCACTCACACATCTATGCACAGAGTCACACACACCCCACCCACACAAACACTGAGGCACCCATACAGATACTCAGAGAACCAATCCATAACCCATATAGACACTCATTTAGCTAGTCAGAAACCCATGCAGCTGCTTGCACAACAACAGACAGACGGATACAGACATTCACACAGTTTAGTCACTCACCCATGCATCCAGTAAGATAAGTTTAATCACTCACTTATAGACTCAGTCACGCACCTACTAAATCATCCATTCAGACGCTTATACACCCACTCATTCTTCAATATGCCTTTCCCTATATATATTAAACATATTTAAACTTTACACAAACACACAGTCACTGGATGATGTCATCAGTGATGTCATTTGAGATGTCATCAGTGATGTCATCAGTGATGTCACTGACCATGTCATGAGTGATGTAATATGTGACGTCATCAGCAGTGCATTGCGGGGCGCGAGTTATAGTTAGCTGAACTAACTATAACGGGGAATTTCACGGGTTTTGTACGAGTGCAATGTCCAACTAACTATAACTTTCCCTAAAACCTATGGTTTTTTCAGTGAATATATATATATATATATATATATATATTTTTTTAAAGCAATCCTCCTATGTGTTCCTTCTGTTGCATATTATTCAGGGAAGTAGAGTTTGTCCTCAATCTCAGTGGGGTCATATGGAGAATAATCACTCGGCAAGCTTGTGATTTCAGACCAATAGCCCTACTCGTGTGTTTCAAGGGCACTAATATTTATTTATTTTATTTTTGAGTTGTATACAGTGCTAGCTAGACCCAAAGGTATCAGAGGGCTTTACATGTTATGCTTGGTGCAACTCCCAAAGACTGTCGACTGTCTCTGGGGAGCATGAAGCGCAATCGCAGTGCGAGTCAGGGCCAAGGAGAGCCGGTGGGTAACCTTTCCTCTCAGAAAGGCTTACCTGCAAGCAGCCGGCCTGCCGATATGGTGTGTCACGCCACCATTCTTCGCCCTGGGGGTGCACTGCATCTTCCTTGTTCCTAAGGAATTCTGGATCTCAGAATTCCATCCATAGGTATATATATGCCCAATCCAAGATAGCCTCTCTACCTGTACAATCTGTCTGAGGGCTCACAATCCAATGTGGCGTTCCTTGTTTCCTGATGTCATATCCTGTTTGCAAGGTATATAAAGGAGGTTAGTTTAAAGGAACAATGGTTCTAGAGTGGCCTAAAGGGTCCAAGGGAAGTAACCCTGTAGAGGGCACTGAGGTAAATAAAGGAATAGGAACTTAATTCACAAAAGAGAGCAGTAGGAAATATAACGAGGGACATATAGGTCAATGTATGACAAGTGTTTATTACACAATGAAGGTATTCAGGTGCTCACACAGTAAGTAACAATAAGCGTGATGTGAGAAGTGAGGGTGAACTTAAAATAATGACATCGCATTGACAACAATAATAGAAACTCCTTTAAAGATTTTTACAGAGTATAAGGAGTCCATGTTCATGTAAAAATCTTTAAAGGAGTTTCTATTATTGTTGTCAATGCGATGTCATATTTTAAGTTCACCCTCACTTCTCACATCACGCTATTGTCACTTACTGTGTGAGCACCTGAATACCTTCATTGTGTAATAAACACTTGTCATACATTGACCTATATGTCCTCATTATATTTCCTACTGCTCTCTTTGTGAATTAAGTTCTATTCCTTTGCTTACCTCAGTGCCCTCTACAGGTTACTCCCTTGGACCCTTTAGGCCACTCTAGAACCATTGTTCCTTTAAACTACATATTACCCCAGGTTCACATATTGGGGCACCCTTGTCTTCCTAAATACTAGGTATATAAAGGAGGCAGTCCTTTTCTTCCTTTTGTCTAGGGATGGGTGGAATTTGTGGAGTTACACTACGTGGAATTCCACGGAGTTGCATAAAAACTGTGAAATTCCGCAGAGTTCCGCTCTGCTGTAGGGCTCACAGGGGGCTGCTACATGGATTATTAAACAAGGCTTTAATGCCTCTCTTTTCTGCCCTAACCTCTTTTCTCTTGCTGCTCCAGGTGTGTGATCTGTGGCGCAGAGTCGAGTGAGGGACTGGCCTCACAAAAGCCACAAGTGAGGGACTGGCTTCGTGCAGCCAGCCCTCTGACCACCGGCTCCATCCAGTCTCCCTGCAGCGGCAGCTCTCGTCTCGAATCTCGGTGCTTCCCTTGGTGGGCCTGGGTGAAACAAGCGCAATGCCCCATCAAAACAAACACAAAGCACAAGCACAATCTGCAAAGTAAGACCAAAACAAGCCCAGCCCTGCACAAAATGAACATAGATTACAAAAATTAAGCACAGGCTTTGGGTCAGCAATGAGCAAACATATGTGCTGCATAGTCAAATCCATGCAGATAATCTTATGTAATCCCGCATGCCATATCTAGTTTGTAGGCTGAAACATGCTAGCACCAGCGGCACAAGTAAACCAGAGGTGTCTTCCATCATCAAAGCAATGGTCACGGATGGAGTCAAACTCCGGACTGTGATGAACCATGGCTTTATTAATATAAACGCTGACTTGACACTTCAACTACATGCCAGGTGACGAGATGAGGCCATGAGGCATTCTTGCACCTGTGATCACGTCCATTCCGTCACAGTGTCAGCTAATTAGAGCACAAAAACAAGGCGTGGAAGATCATTGATGACCCGATCAGCAAGTGAGTGCACAGTGACCGGATGCGAACTCCTGCTGGGCCAGCTGTTTCTTTCTATGTCCCATTATAACAGAACCCGTCTGTCTGCGGTGGAATGTGCATTGGTCTGCCTACCCATGACAACATGACCTTGACAGCAAGACTTCTTTGCTAATTAGCTCCCCGCATGCGGTTTTAGTGTCCCTCCTGTGCAGCACCATTCGCAAACAGACCAGGGAGACACAACTTTTACTGAAGAGCATGGAGCAGCGTGGGAGGTTGACCGCTCTAGCTACTCCTAATAAGAACAGATGTGTGTACAAGCAATGCACCCACAGTAAATAACATCGGACTTAACATATACGGCAATGAACACGCTGGCATCATTCCTTCTTGGGCTGGCGCTGGTAAACTCTGCTCCGCAGGAGGTAGAGCTTTTCCTAAACTCCGCGTATCAAGCAAAGTGTGGAGTAAAAAAAACTTTGCACGCTCCTTCAGCAGAGCGGAGTTCACCGCCCACCCTTTCGTCGCAACACTTCCTAGTGTTCCAGGTGTGTTCTTCACTCCCGTTTCTTCAAGGAGGTTTTCCAGTGACAATGTTCCTGATCATTCTCCAACACCCTCCTGTCTTCTCATCCTGGTCATTCTACTTATGAGTCACACTGTCATTAGGAGGTTTTTTGCCAACAGACTTTTTCCTCCAGTTGGGGCTCTTCCTTCAGGCACTATCTCCTTAGGCGCGACTTAGTGCCAGCAGGCTACTATAAGCGGTCACCCCTATCTCTGGCAGACAAGGACAGGCAAGACTGGGGCCTTCAAGTCTACCTGTCGTTAGAACCCTCGAGATTGACAGCAGTATCCTGACAGTGAAAAACTTCCAAAGTCATTTTTCACTGTGTTAAAGCTGGCTCTCCAATAGGAAAACCTGGGTTGCATTATAACACCTTATAATGCTTAATTTCAGTTTGGGAACAGCTGGAAAAATAGTTCAAGGACTCATTTTGATAGTACTTTAAAATTCAACTTAATGGTCAAGTTGGATTTGATATTACTATTTTAGAAATGGCACTTTTAGAAAGTTGTCATTTTCCTGCCTAAGCCAAAAGGTGCACTACTGCCAGTGCCCAGTATCACCTGACTATTGATGGCTCCCCTGTGGTGAGATGTGGATGGCTGTCAGACAGTGATAAAGGGCTTGGGTGTGCGGTGATATTTTTCTTCATTGAGCAGGGTGGCCTGGGACTGTGGCCAGTCCCTTCTTGAGCTTCAATGTATACCTACCTTGTCACCTGCAGCTATAGCTCACATCTAGGCTTGCCTCCCTTTTGTCTTGCTAATCAGCTTGGCTGTAAACTCAGTGGGAGAGGGGAGCTTCCCCAGAAGTGGTTTAGAGTGACCACAAGGGAGGGTTTGCCCTTTACCATAACCACAGAGCTCTGGCCAGGGGTAGAAAGGTTCTGCCATATTGGAGTTAAGTAGAAAGGGGCACTGTGGGATAGTTTCAGTATAACACATAAGAAGTGCTGCAAATGTGGGCAGTGTCAACCCTTGAAACTTTTATACCATTGTTTAGGATGTGCACGGGGGTTGTCTCCACCCACAGGCTGGTACCGGACATAAGCATAGCATCCCCAGTACCCTCCTCAGAACACTCCTGGAAATGAGAAGAATCAGAAGAAGGATTGCCCTGCTGTCTGAAGAACCTGAGGGAAGACTGTACCTGCTTTCCTTGAACCCAAGACCCACCACATGACTTCAATGATCAGTAGGCTAACTTTCTGTTTGAACTACAAGTACTCAACAAGCTTCTAGTGGTCTTTCTTCCTGCAACTGCCCAGCTGACCAGTTCCAAATAGACCTGCTCTGGACCCTGCTGCTGGCCTCTGTTGGAGTGAGTCCTAACCCCAAGTGGTACCTCCCAAGTCCTTGACCTTTGGCTGTTAGAGTGTACTTTGCCTGTCCCCAAACTGCAAGACCTAGGACTTAGAAACATTTGTCAACTTTCTCCATGAAGAACCGTTGGAGACCTGGACTGCTTCCAAAGCCGTAGCCACAGATGTTGAATTACCGGTCAGCCTCAGCTTGCTGGTTTGACTGAATGAAGGAGATCTGACTTCCAGAAAGGTTTCTAGGTTTGAAAGTAGAGGGCTTCATATGCACCAATGCTGAGCAGCATCCCATCAATGTCAAGGCCTCCCTGGGCACAGACTTTGCCCCATCTGAACTTTTCCGCCTTCGTGGATGACTGCACCGGTACCCCGGTTTTCAGCAACCTGCCGTAGTCAAGCTCTGCCTTAGATCCAGCATGCAGCTTGGCCCGCTGACGACTCGTCTATGACCACTTCTCCTCCATAAAATTTCTAGATCAGAAGATAAACTTTATAGTGGGATAAACCTGGTCCCTTTATCTGACAAGCAATCCATCACGGTTTGACTTAAGTTTAGACTTTGACCTGGTCTAGCGCGACCAAATCACCATGGTTTGCGCTTTAGGCTTTTGTGTGTTATTTGTAATTCAAACTTTAAAAATTGATATCTCATGATTTTTGTCATTTTGGCATCATTTTATTCATAAAAATATTTTCTATTTTTCTAAATTGGTTTGGATTTTTCTTGTGTTTTGTTTTCACTTTATTACTGTTTGAGTGCTGCATAAACACTTTATACACTGCCTCTAAGTAAATCCTGATCGCTTTGTGCCAAGCTACCAGTGTTAATCACAGGTTTAATTAGTGACATTAGAAATTCATCCTGACAAGGATTGTGATTATTATTTGAGGTGAGTTCCCATCCCCTCAACTAATACTCCAATTCCTAACAACCCTTACTTTGGAGCTTGTTTTTATTAACAGTCATAATGTGTGAATAGTATATTTGGTAGTGATTGAAGCATCACAGAAGTTGTCCACAATGAAAAGTGTGAATGTATACATCTTACTCACCTAATTAGTATCTAATAAGGTGGTATGGCTAGTGAAATAGTTTATCAGTTCAGTTCACCAATACTCAGGCCACACATCAAATCTAGGTATGATGGCTCTCAATTCAGGATTTGATACAGTTATCAGTGCATTGACGCTATTATGATCCTTTACATGGGTTCTAACTCAGTCTACAGTAGATTATTTATTCAGTCTCAACATGGGCTTTCTCTTTCTTAATGCTAATGATCGTCTCTGGATTATGGACTTGCAATTTATTGGTATTCAGATCTTTGCCTAACATAAGGGAGATGGGACAGGTATTGCAACATGTGCGAAATATTCCTA